>OW796108.1:6158082-6258652 GCA_941860345.1 Chrysodeixis includens | reverse complement strand
ATATCAATCATACATTAGGTTTATTTAATTTAAGTTAAACTAAGTATAATGTTTCATTTGTATCATCGCTATACGAATATGATGATATGATGATATATCGATGGTGAAGCTGTGATAGCTTAGTGGCAAGACCGTAAGACTGCTAAGTCAGAGGTCTAGAGTTCGATCCCCACGGCGCGCACCGACTTTTCGAATGTTGTGTGCGTTTAAGAAATAAATATCACAGCTTCCGTGTTTCGGAAGGCACGTAAAAATGTGGGTCCTGCGCCTGATCTCTCTCCGGTCGTGTCGGATTACCGTCCCATCGGGCTATGAGAGTAAAAGGAATAGAGAGTGCACCTGTGTTTGCGCACATACTTGTGCACTATAATATGTCCTGCGTAGCTGGCTGGTGTCATAGTAACACTGGCCGCCGTGGCCGAAATCGGTCCGGACATTATTATTATACGAATATGGTATGGTATGACACTGACATCAGTAACCAAGAATGCTGCAAGCGTGGCATTACAGAAATATATGTACCAACATAACGTGAGAAGAAATTATATATTACACAATATTTTTACATATTAAACATTATAATGATGATCAAAACTTATATATTTTAAAACATTATATAGGTACGTGATATATTTTTAAAATTAATTATAATACAAGTCAATGAATTTTTTAAATGAAGCTAGCGGTACGTACAAATGACTACAAATTTTCCAATTAATTTTTATTCATACCGAATTCTTCACTTTTCATCATCCCTAATTTCTATATTTGTCCAATATCCTAGTAAACGAACGATACCTAGTTGCATTCTATGGATGACAAAAGGATTTTAATGTCGTTCGGATGACTCAACCTAAACTACCTATACCATCACAAAATCAGTTACTTCAAATTGTCTTAAAACCGGAATCATATTAAATTAATATACTTCAACATTTTATATTTTTTAATGATCGGCCTGAGTCAGTCAAAAGAAGTCATACCCCATACTAAAGAACTAAATCAAATAAAAATATATGTAACACTTATTAATAAAATCTAAACCAAATCTGTGTAATAACTTGGTAATATCGAATCTAAAATCGCGTTTGGGTGATCAAACCAAATTTCTTTCAAAAAACACATGTACCAAATTATTATCATCTGCATTTAACATTTATAACATTTATATTAATTAAAACATTTTAATGTAAACTTCAAATTGTGTTGAATGCAATTTGATGTTTATATTATGTTTAGGTGTACAATTTCATAACTTCATAATATGATCTCTTGATATTGATGCGAATGCCGCCGCATTCCTATTGCATCACGTCTTATGCATTTATTTCCAGCGAAATAAATTGGACACCGTTGTTTAATTTTAAAACATTACCTTTTATGTGGTGTGTTCTATTAAGATGATGTAATTACATTCTTAAGTTTTTATATAATTTATTGTAATGTACGAAGAAAAAAAAAGTTAAGTTTAAAAGTTCATTAATTAACGCAAAATCGACTGAAAAAAAACAAGTCCTAAAACAATTACATGTACATCAAAAACTATTGCACCTTAATAATTTAATGTATACAGTTAAAAACCAAATACCAAAATAGATAGTAGAATATTGTCGTGTTTACGATATTAAAATTTAACAAATATTATTTATGTTTTATGATGCTACGATTTACGTAATTTTATTTACGTTAAATACGATTTACGTAGCATCTCCGCCTCATATGCCTCGACAGGCACCAGGTTCCAGGGTGACATCACTCTCGGCAGCATCAATTGCTAATCACAGCACGTATTAGTCCAGAAATAATCCATATCGCAGATTTTTTACACGATTTTAAAATACAGATTTTTTTAAAAAATTATGCACGTAACAAATATTTATAAATTATTTATGCCCAAAACCTCGTGCTCAGTACTGCCCAAAGGCAGCACTGGCAGGATCGCCATGTAATGTGGGGCGTTGGTGACAGCAAATAAAAGATATTGTTCTGTCTAACGTCAGGTTTATAATGAATAATCTTACTAACTACATTACAATATATGGGGGCGATGCGTCACACACTACACGGGGAGGACACGCAAGCAACACACGTAAGCCGAGTGTGCAGCGCGGGACGAGCAGCGCCGTGTCCTGATGTCCTCACAAATGTAGTAGGAGGAGACCTGTCGCTGCAGGCCATAGTGTGTGGGATGGTCGGCGGGGCAGAGTCGTGGGACGCGGTGGTGTTTCTGCGAGGACGTGATGTCGCAGAAGGAAACTGCGGAACGGGAGAGGGAGATCTCGACTCCCTTCCCGGGCCGAAGAAAGCGCACCGGGCGCAGGGGAAGGGCGGACAACGCCCTTTTCCGGCTCCTCTGAATGGGTCCAGGGGCGTGGGACTTGGGGAAGTCCCCGCCCCCGATTCGACGGAGGCGCGGGTGGGTTGTCGCCACGCGCCTTCGAGGCGTTGTACGGGGTGGTTAACACCTCACCGCCCTGTGCACGAGGCGAGGCACGGACGCACCGGACCAGCACTAGCGCGGGGCTGCGGAACAATTCGGATTCCCGCAGCCCCGCGCTAGTGCTGAAAAGGGCGGACAACGCCCTTGCCCCTGCGCCCGGTGCGCACCTAACCAAAACCTAACCAAACCTAGGGATCTTCTTTTCTATCATGGCCTATTTGTGATTAAGTGCCTCTATCAAAGCGAGGTATATGTTAATTCAAATGTATCAATTTGTGATATCTTCCAAGAGCAACGTTTTACTCACACTATAAATATCAATAATTAATAAATATATAATGTTAATTTAATGTTTTGTTGTGATTAGTTGACGAGTATTAACAAGTTTTGGGTGCAATACGGGGACGAGAGCACGGCATTGGAGCTGGCCGGTATCCAGCGCGCGCTGAACGCGGCGCCGCTGTTAGCACACACCGGCGGGCACTGCACCGCGCGCCTGCTGGCCGCGCCCTACACGCAGGCCGGCCAGACCGAGATCTACCGCGTGCGTGTGCTCAAGCTGCTGCCCAACGACATGCTCGAGGTATGTACGCTGCACTTGTAACCACAACTGGGAGCTTATATTTACTGACTTTATTGACATAAATAATAATTAATGTCTCCTGACCGATTTCCGCCACGGCGGCTAGTGTTACTATGACACCAGCCAGTTACGCAGTGATATTTAATCTATATTCCCGCAGGTGCTGTACGTAGACTACGGCAGCGTGGGCCGTGTCAACATGTGCAACTTACGCGAGTTACCGGCAGCGGTGCAAGGCATCGCCCCGCTCGCGATGCGCTGCCGCCTGGCGTCGCTGGCGCCGTCGCCGCTGCTGGACCCGCACGGGCACTACACGCCGGCCGCCACGCACTGCTTCCAGCAGCTCGCCTCGCGCGGCCGCCTGCTGGCCAAGGTGACCACACTACTATACACACTACATGCGCTGCCGCCTGGCGTCGCTGGCGCCGTCGCCGCTGCTGGACCCGCACGGGCACTACACGCCGGCCGCCACGCACTGCTTCCAGCAGCTCGCCTCGCGCGGCCGCCTGCTGGCCAAGGTGACCACACTACTATACACACTACATGCGCTGCCACATGCACACTACATGTGTCGTTCGGGACGCACGCATAAATGTACCGTCGCGCGTCGTATGCCTCAGGTTGAGGCATGTATGACGAACCATTCGCTACGCATGCCTCGCGATGTCTGCACGCGGCTCTACTTCTACTGCCGCCGTTGCTCTTAAATTATACACATTTTCAAGACTCTCAGTCATAATTTCAAGCTTATCATTGCAAGTCTTACCAAAAATTTGCGCAACTGATATCCCAAAAAACAATTTTGTAAATACCATCTTTACCAAACCAGGTATACTCCGTGGTGCATGGAGTGGTGGCGATCGATCTGCTGGCCGAGGGCGGGAAGCTGAGCGTCAATGAGCAACTTATCAAGCAGGGCTACGCAATCACCTGTGAAGAGAGCTACGAATCTAAGGTGTGTATGCGCACTGTGACATCATGAGGCACAAAAATACCATTAATCAGTTGCAAAATTGCTTGTGATTATTATTACCTTTACCCTTGCTCTAACTCTTTCTCTTTTAATTATTGCGCAGTTGAACCACGACATCAGACAGACTGCCACTGACTTGAACTTGGCTCAGAAGCGGGCTCACAACAGGGATCAGTTAGAGATGGCGTACTACCAGATGCGAGAAATCGAACCCCCTAGTGCCAAGGACTGCGACTCTGATGTCAGCCTCAAAGGGCCTTTCAGGTAACATGTTTAGACAAGTCATATCTTTCCGAACATATATTATGATTAACACTAGTTAAGATGAATATAATATAACAATCACATTATCCCGCAGTCCACTGGAGACATCTGTACACAACCTGATGTACTCAAGCCGCGACAAGAATGTTCATATCGAGTGGAACTCCGTCAACTCTGTGCTGCTCGATACCGAACCACAGGAGAGATACGAGAGGTGAAGGCTTATTTAAACATCCCCTGATCAGGTGCTCCCACACTGCTGTTATAGAATGTTTAGTAACGTTAGTAAACATTTGTTAGCAAACATTTGATCACAAAAGTCAAAAAATGTTTTCATGTTAGTAAACGTTAATTAACATTTTTGAACAAAATTGATCAACAGATCGGAACTATTCATTCTTATAAAATCTTCGAAGCAACCATCAATACCCAAATCCTCGAGATAGTTTGTGGCACTATATTTTTCTCTAGCTTTAAGCGTTCGGGGCATGCAATAAGAGCGCTTTTTCTTTTTTTTTTTAATTAAAGCTATCCCAATTAGCAAATCTTCTTCCATTTTCGTGTAGACGCCTTAAGGTGCTCCCACACTGCTGTTATAGAATGTTTAGTAACGTTAGTAAACATTTGTTAGCAAACATTTAATCACAAAAGTCAAAAAATGTTTTCATGTTAGTAAACGTAAATTAATATTTTTGAACAAAAAATTAAAGCTATCCCAATCAGCAAATTTTCTTCCATTTTCGTGTAGACGCCTCAGAACGCAAAACCAAACTGCGAGCCAATGCCAGATTCAAAATGTTATAAAACGTTAGTAAACACTTTCCATCAGTGTAGGAGCACTTATAACATGTAACAATTCCTAACAAAATGTAAGAATTGACAACATTTGTTAGTAAATGTTTTACACAGCTCGCAATGAACCGACACGCTCTGTATTTCGGACGCGCGCAGTGTAAGGCGAGCCACGAATATGAAACACGCGCATACACACATTATCGAAATCTAGAACCAAGTTATCAGTTGAACATAATTTTAAAGAGAGCATTCTTTTCCATACACAATGAATTTTCGCGTGTCCGGGATCTTTTTATTCATGACAATGATGAACGATGATAACTTTTTAATGTCCACCATACAAATTGCCTAAAGTACAGTCAAAGAAATACACGTGTGACTTCACTTTTTCGTATAAATATTGCGAATGCGTTACGTCACAAGCCGCCTCTCCTAAACTATAAACAGCTTAACTTTGACATTATGTGTCTAACTGTCTTTCTACTTTTGGTACCCTGTCATCATGTGCATTCTAAGATGTGTAAGTTGTGTGTCAGGCTGCTGGTGGCGGCGACGGTTGGCTGCAACCAGGAGGGCACGACGCTGACGCTGCGCCACACCACGCTCATGCCGAACATCCCCGGCCTGCCCGCCATCATCGCGCTGCTCTTCTGTCCCGTGTTAGTATATACCTAACTTATATATTTTTATTCATTTATTTCAGGCATCAAGGCCCATATAAAATATATACAATACTATACTACAATACTATATACTACTTAAAAATACTATAAATATATATTATAATACAATTTAATTTACACGAAATGTCGTCGTCGTTTTTCGCTGACTGGTGTCACGTAGCTGGCCCCGAAACCGGCGGTACATAACACCTTTCGGCCAAAACTCTTCTTTGAGGAACTTCTCAAGGTGTTGTGTCGGAACGCGCACCACGAACGACGTGAAGTACGTTTTATAACGCAGCTCCAACAGCTCGACTCTCAAAGTCGCGTTGGTCTTCACGCGCACGTATCCTCGAGCTCCTCGACCTTCGTGGTGTGATGCAGTCTGGACACGTACAGCAGAGTTATCGGTACAGCAGGGCGCAGCGACATGTTCACACTGGTTCCAACAAGGAGGCTTCTTCTTCTTCCTCTTCTCCACCTTGATGAAGCCATCGCTGTCGCCCGTGTCCTTCTCTGGACCCTGTCTCTTCAGAACCTGTTTTATATACAGAACATATACACCGTGACTTTTAGGTCGTTTTAGAAAAGCAGCCCAGTTCATGTATCCAATGACTAGTAAACGATTATAATAAAAAAAATATGTTTTTTTAAGATTTGAATTAATAAAAATATTATTCATTATTATGACACAAGGCAGTTTTACGAACACTCTGTAGTGAGCGCGGTCCGAACCTTGTGCCAAAGGGGCCGCGCGGGCGGCGCGGCGGCGTCTTATCATAGGTCATTCACCTTAGCGTAAAACAGCTGTCTTACTATTGCAATCATAATGTTCGCAGTAAGTATGTAGCATGTATCTTCAACAGTTTGATACGTAAACATTTTTAACAGGATGTTTCATATTTCCAATGTATTATTTATTTTTTTCATGCATATTATTTTAATTAATGATAAAAAAATTATATTCGCGCCTAGAGGTATTTTATGACGGATACACTGTGTGGACGACTTTTTTAAAACGACCTAAAAATCACGGTGTATACATATGTAACACGTTACACGTATAACGCGCAAAAAAGACATGAAAAATAGATGTTGAACGATTCTCAGACCTACTGAATGCATGTAATGAATTAATTAATTTAATATACAAAATTACAAGAGAACCAGTCCACCCGTCTCAGGGGAGTAAGGTAACTAACATTGTGACATGGAAATTTTACATATTAGATATGACGAAGTAGGGTGTCGCATTTGTTTTTAAAAGCTTGACTGTCACTGATCTTCGGTGATCAAAATAAAAGCAAGTAATGCTTTTTTTTAATTTATTATCAAACTTCCAAAGAGGTCCTATAGCTACGGCGGCTCGAGTGAGAATCTCGAGTACGGCGTGTGCTCGGACTTTTATAGCAAAACTAGGTGTGTCATTCATTTGAATAAAACACCTACCCTCGCGCAATAAAAATAGTTTTTACATAATAAATGTTACAATGCGATAATTTAATCAAAACACTGTATTGTCCAATTACAATAAACAAATCCAGTTTGATTTTGAAGTTATTTCGGACACGTCTTTCCGTTCCATATTTGTTTTGAAGTGTGTCAGCCCGCCGACATATACCTTTGCTGCATTGTAAAGAACTAATATGGTTTATTTTGACCTGATATGATATTTCTTGACAACAACAATGTAAAAAACTACAGAATCTTACAAAAAATCTACGTTGTTTTAAATTGTTGCTGATCAGGTTTTATGATGTCATATTGTATTAACCGCGATGTTGGATGAAGCTAAAGTGGTACGCCAGGATCGTAGCAAATGGCAAGATGTGATCTCTGCCTACCCCCAAGAGAAAGAGGCGTGACGTTTATATATGTATGTTTATTAAGATGGATTAATTGTAAGTGTTGTGGTACAGTGCGGAGTTGCGTCGCAACTCGACGCGGTCTCGCTACGTGAGCGCGCTGTGCGGGCTGGGCAGCTCGGAGGCCGGCGCGCCGTACTTACCCGAACATGACTTACTCGTCAACATCGACGCCGACCTCGACGTACATGATATCGGACTGGTAATTATATTTCACTTGTTTTATTACTATATTTTTATTTACTTACCTGTTGTCCGCGACTTCGTTCGCGAAAACAATGCATATATAATTAGATTTACCAAAAATCTAAAATTGGATAGTTAAATTTCGACTTAAACTTAGTATAATAGAGTTTTAAATAGTTTGTAAATTGGTTTTGGGTAATCTAATTTTACTCGTATCTACCGTATCGTACCTATTATACGGTACCATAAACTTTGAAAGGGTGATTATCACCGTTGTGCAAGTAAGACGTCGCATTAAATTTGCACGATTCAATTGCAATTGATAGCAGCATTTCGTTTACACGAAGAGATAACTGCTTTGGCAATCGAAATAACTCCTATGTCACCAACTTTTTAATCCCTCTCTACTTAATTTTAACAGCATCTAGGTGTGTTTTAATCCGTGACTTTTGGCCACTTCGTTGTAGTGTTATAATAATTGTCTTGTACATTGTTAGATCAACCACATTCGTCACTTGACGGACTACATGATGTTCTGCGAGGAGGGCCAGGAGACGCCCACCGCTGACGACGAGTTCCGCCCGCAGGTGC
The DNA here is from genome assembly GCA_941860345.1 of Chrysodeixis includens. Taxonomy (NCBI): domain Eukaryota; kingdom Metazoa; phylum Arthropoda; class Insecta; order Lepidoptera; family Noctuidae; genus Chrysodeixis; species Chrysodeixis includens. Next base: position 6,250,293 of record OW796108.1, on the reverse strand, counting down.
CCAAGCTACTGCGCAAGGATCTCATGGAGTGCGTATAAAATACTATCTAGTATCTAGTGGATAACAGTTATTAACTCCATATGCAGCGACGCCAATGGAGACATTCAAGGTGTCATAAAGTAAGCTAAGTATTGTTGGAGCGTAAAAAGGAGTCTACCAACAATTGTTTTTTCACTACATGAAATAACTTTTTTGTCACTGGAAACTGACATACTTATAACTCTCAGTGTCTATTTCTTGTTATTGTTTTCTGATGTGGCTGTCAAAGGCTTGAGAAATATTTTGTTTGTGGTTGGTTATATTCAATTTCTGTCATTTGTACGGCACAGCAAAGACATTATTTGCTTTACTTTTACGATACTCGAAAGTCACCGCATATGGCGCGAACTAAATATCACAGCTGCAGTATTTCGGAAGGTACGTAAAAATACTATAATATTTACCGCGTACTGCGTAGCTACCTGGTGTCATAGTAACACTAGCCGCCGTGGCCGAAATCGGTCCGGACATTATATACAATATAATTTGAGAGTGAGTAAGATATGTAGCGTATATACACGCAGACTGCTGATGAAGCGTCGCACGCACCGCGCGGCGGAGGTGGTGGCGCGCGCGTGGGACTGGCGCTCGGTGGCCGAGCACGAGCTGCTGGAGATCTCCGTGCCCGACATGGCCGAGCGCGCCGTGCTCTACCCGCTGCACGCGCCCATGGAACTGCTGCCGCCCTCCCGCGAACTGCTGCTCAAGCTCAAACAGGACAACGACCAGCTCAAGATGCTCGTCACTAGGTAACACTAACGTCACCATTTATTTTTTGACTCAAAACGGGACATTGGTTCATTAGGTTAAATAATTGGTAGACAATGAAAAAAAAAAACAAATTTAAAAAGGAGGAGAGAGATTTTTTTTTAGAAAGAGAAATCGGGGGAAATTTAAATTTTCGCGCGGTTTCTGAAGAGGGTACAATTTCGTCCCACTGTTCTATTCGGGGACACCGCGACTCGTAATTGTAAAAAGGGGCTGATGATCTGGTCACGTTAGGTAACACCGATACCTCATTTGAGTGGGTTGGGTTGCGTCACACGCGATGTCTCAACCTATTGACGGACGAAAAAGCAAATTAGGAACTTGCTTTACCCTCTTTCCATTCCTAAGGAGGAACGCTCCGAGATCCGTTCTTAGCCAACTAAGACAAAATGTCACTTCGATGTTTTTTATTGCTTATAAATTAACGTGTGCTGTATATTGGCTTCATAAAGTGTTGAAGTTTTTGTTAGAAATACATATATGAAATATTTTGCGTATTTTTTACTGATACAAGGCATTACAAGACAAATAATTATCATAATATGAAAAATACTTATATGCTGCGTATCCACATACCGACAAACATTTCTAAAGTTGTAATTATCTGATTACAAACAATTTGGACATAATAACTAATAACCTATCATTACGCAGCTTACTATCATTTGGTAATGACTCCAATCATTAACTTTAATTGGCAAGTAACGTATAATGACACACTGCATTGTATGCTACATTTTGTCAACGGATTGTTTAAATCCATTTTTTTACAATATTATATGGAAACTAATCTCAATGGCTGTAAATACAAGAATTGCGAGAATTGACTGGAAAATTCGAGAGACAGAGTTACTAGTAGGATCATAAGAGAGGTATCATAACACTATTTGTTAAAGCAAAGATTCTTAAACGTAATAATGGTTTGGTTTTATTTATGTGTTGTAATAAATGATTGATGAGTAAAGACTACAAGAGGCCTCTTCTTATATTAGGAATATTTGGGTAGGATTGACCATTCATTTTTACTCACTTCGAGTTGACAATTCTAGATTCCACTATTTGGAATCCAAGTTTACTCTATTTTCCTTTACCGTTTGTCAGTGGTATCTTATAATAATGAATATATGTGCTTTACACAGGAGCCCATTATCAGCCGGCACGGAGTTCACATGCAAGTTGTGTGGCACGGAGCAGATGCCGTTACATGCGATGCGTATACACCTGTACTCCAACGCTCACCGGTCGAAGGAAGAGGACTTCCGATCGCTACAGACTTAAATACACTAATATAATATTAATTTACAAAGTAAGGTCAGCAACAAAAGGTCTAACCAACTACCATAAGTATATAACAACCTCTAGGTTATTAGTTTACACCTTTTAATGGGTTTAGTTGATTCCAGTGTGTTCTTTTCTAGCACTTAATTATTGGATGTAGCCTTTTATCTTGTAAACCTGACAGTGTTTATCAGCTTTTGTTGCTGTCTGTACAGTTTGTGATAGTAGAATTTGTTGAAAAATAACTGTTAGGGTAACTTTTTGTCAGATTGCTTAAAATTGAAACTGATTTAAAAGAAACTGTTTATATTTTTTTCGTTTTCGGTGAAACTTGTTAATTCTAAGTGACATTATTTTGATTTGGCAGCTATTCTTATTTAATAGTAACTGCAGGTCACGAGTGGTTCTTAGACAGTCAATGTAATCACTGCACGATACGCACCCATATCACGCGTACAGTATTTAAATATTCATGTTCTAGCCGTCTACGGTTTAATTATAATTTAATTAATTTATAAATAAGACTGTTTACACTTTATACCCAACAAATTGTATTAACACAGACATCATACATCATTCTAAATTTACTAATCATTGTATTCTTATGACTGAAAAGCGAAAAGATTTGAGACTTTATTGTTGTATTTGTAATAAAATTACGCCCTTCTTTGTATTAAATAAGTTAGGTTTACCTTTGATTACTTTTCCCTAGTTTAATATCGTACTTAGCCATCCTAGGCATAAGATTTCTGCTAAAGAAAATGTTGATTGATTTGTTAAGATGTATGGAAAGTTACAAGTTCAAGTTGCGTGACATATCGAGATAAATAAGATATACCACCCGTAAGTAATTAACAATACTTGTGTTGGGCTGTCCCGCATCTTCCCTTACTTAATAATAACAATATTGAGATAGTAGATATAATATAGAAAAAGAAAACAAAAAAAAAAATCAAAAGAAACTAAATAGTGAATAGATTTTAATTTTTGTTGCTAAGATATGTTTGTATAGTTTTCATAGTTTATAAAAATGCCAATACTCTACAGGAAGATACGTCTTGAAGTACGCCGTGGAAAGCAGACCTCGATCTAAGTCGTATAGAGCGCTGTCTCGCTTCCACAAATGCAACAGTCTTTTTTGTAATAGGTGTGATGACAGGGTACTAAAAGTAAAAATTGACTAATAAAAATGACAAAGATACACTGCTTTACAGTTTAGGAGGGGGGGCTTGTGACGTAACGAAGAATTTTGTACCAAGAAGTGACGTCACGCGGAAGTTTCATTGACTACTTTGAAAAGAGAAAAAACGTATTCAATATTTTTCAGTAAACTATATGACGGACATTAAAAAAGGTTGTCATCATCCCTATTGTCGGTGGTAGGTCCTTGAGGCATTCTATTTTAAGACAGACTTTGTCTAAAGTTATCATATACCTCAATTTTTCCTACTACATTATTTTTTTATATTGACTAAGGAAAATAACCGTTTGACTGTGTTTATTAGTTAGGCTAAGGTAAGTTTTATGTTGCATATTGTTTTAAAGCGAATCCAGTGTTTGATGATAAAAAATATTTCTTTAACCTTTTGAACGCCACGCTAATAACGAAGAACCGTGCTCCCGACGCCAAGCAATAAATAGATAGAATTGTATGCTTATTTCAGACACTAATTGTTACGTTACTACATAAAAATTTTAACACAAAATGTATTCTAAAAGTTATGTTCATCTTCTAAGAACATTTTGAATGTCCACTAACCATGTCTATTAGTAAAAATAGTGTTTTTAAAATACGAAATTGAGACAACTTTAGTTGTCGTGGCGTCCCAGGCACGAGATCGTTGAGCAACTATAGTTGTCATTGGCGTGCAAAAGGTTAAACACAAAATATTTTTAGAGCATTACAAGTGATTGTTTTGAGTAACTTTCTTAAACGGGGTTTTTAAAATGAAACTTGCTTTTAACTTGGATTTGCCTAGCACTTTTTTTTATATCATAAGTTTCTATTTTTTTTTTGTTATATTCTCGTGATATGTTGAACCACCAAAACATTTTTATTTAGGTAGTAGGTTTCTGTCTACTTGATGTAGACGCATTCTTTTTAAAATCATTTGTGCGCTTACAAATGTAATGCGTTTAAAACGATCTGATTTTGATCTTGTTAAATGACCACAATTAATATCTAGTTGATAAAAATACAATAGATAGTCAAATAATTGAAATAGTTAAGTTAGATATATATCTAAGATACACGTATAGACCTAACATGTCAGTGATAATACGAATTGTATTCGTAAGTCGTTTTCTTTAAAACAAAATTGATAACTTCGTTATGATACGATAAACTATGTGAAATTCTCTTTTTTTTTGTTGGGATATAACTTGATTTATCAAACAAAATGAATAAAATATACAAATGTGTATAAATTTTTTGGTTTTATTTATATTTACACTTTTACTAACCATTTTAGTTTTAAAAACTAATATTTTTTGTGTAGTTTTCTTTACTTATGTTTTGGTATGGGAAGAGAAGCTATGCCTATCACTGCGACATCTCCTAGTCAGTATTATAAGTGCGTGATGAATTGCCACGGGCAGACTAAATGCGGGAGACGTAAAAGTTCAGTCAGTGAGAGTCTGGACACAATCCACTTTCTCCCCCGAGGAGGTGTCTAAAAGGATTCCCTCACCTCACCAAAAACCCAAGATAACTTATTTACCCCTTTTCTATAACTTAGGTACGTTAGTTAGCAATATAAAACACTTACCCAACACACACGGCATGTTTACCCAGTTACCTACACACACGTGACAAACTCAAGGTCACTGAACAGCACACGCTATTTCTAATAGTCATCTAAGTATTATAATAGCGTCTCCAATAAGTACATAACAATGCCGGTGGACCGGCCATGGACCAGCCAAACAGGTTACTATTCAAGACACGCACTGCAGAGCCAGCTGTAGTTGATACACAGACGCCGGTGGCCGCGGTACTACAAAACCTTATTAACGTGAAATAAACATTATATTTGTTACAATATTTGTGTATTATGTGGCAGACACAGGGGAGCATCGATCCTGTATTAGAGTGAGTAAAATTAAGTGTAAATTTTGTTAGTCTAGAAATAATTGCTTGTTTGCACAGCTGATTGGTAAGTTTTAATAGATCAGTGATAATGTAACACTATTTTGAGTTCCCCATTTTGTATTTACACCATTACGAAAACCTGTGTACTGTGTAGTTTTGATTGCAAATGTTCTCTATTCGATTTGAATCATTATAAGTAAACAACTTACAACTTGGAATGAAATAGTAAGGAATAACCTATTTGAATATTCATGAACAAAGTACAATGACCTTAAACCTTGTGGAGTTTATAGGAAGTATAGTGATAACTCTTATCAGATCGCTGCAACTGCTGTGAGTGGGTTCGTAAAGCAAATATTCTGCAAGTCATGTAACCTATTGAATATTATGTACTTTAGAAGACACCAAATTTTTATGGTAATTAAAAAGGCGTAAAATGTTGCTATTGTTATTTTAATAAACGGAATTGTACCTACTAGGCTTCGGTTAAAAATGGATTCACTATTTAACTAGTTACATTAATAAGCGAAAACTTTTTTGTGCATAACTAAGTAAATATACCTACCATACTTGTTTTTATGTTAGTATTTATTTCTACGCGTTTGTATGATATAAACATGTTTTATCCTTCTTCATCCAAAACCTTATGTGGCCTCTTATTTTTTTAATCTTATTTAGTTCGAATAACATAGGCCTTCATAATAAGTAGGTAACATTATTTATTTACGTTTATACCACAATACTCTCTTTTCCGTACATAATTATAAAGACCGCATAAGGAAGTTAATAGATTATTTTTCATTCTCATAATTTGCTCAGCAATATAGAAATGCATGTGGTATTAATTTACCACTACTTGTTGGTGACAAAAACTAAGACAAACAAAGATATCTATTGTCGTTGCAAAATGTGTCTTTACATCAATGCAATAAAATCTATTTTCATTCAACTACTGCCTAATGACGCGAGATTCTGGAGTAAATGTAAATGCATAAAATTTAATTAGAATATCAAAGTGCTAATAAACGTTTCATGAAGTTCTGAACTAGATGGACAATTTAACAAATAATTTCCAGGTTATGCAGCTCCTATCTTAGGATGCCCACAAAGCCTAAAACCACTAATTATCACTACATAGTATAACTTACATTGTATACGCTGGTTGAACCCTACAAGATTTATCAAAATAATGTACTAATTATTTGTACACATTGATACATACGTCTATCACTTATGGATATCCCACAATAATATCATTTTTTTGTCATTTACTTTTTACGACAAATAATGGCTAATTTGCATAGCGATTTTAACCAATACAGCAATCATTATCGAATTAAAGAGCTTAAATACATTTCTGATTTAATATAGATCTATATGGTCTTTTACATCATTAGATTTAAATACATATTTTCGAAGATATTACAGATTTAAAATTGCGGGACGTAGCGTTTGCGTTTGCTATGTTTATATATACAACGTTCACAGTTTTTCTACAGTATTTAGTATCAGCATAGCACCTGTGCGAAGCCGGGGCGGGTCGCTAGTAATATACTAAGATAAGAATTGCAGCTGTTAAAATGAGATGGGAATATACACGATATAAAATGCCGTCTCGGTTTCTCAACTGAAATCGTCTTACTTTGGGAACTGGTATTCCCTTGAAGGATGTACAGCTACCTCTTCCCTCTCTCCTGGTGATGGTAATAGTATTGGATGTTTAGAAGAGAGACACTTAACACCGTGTAGTAAACTGTCATGCCTCGACAACTTCAATGACATTAGGAAGTGATCAGGTTAGTCGGTGGCCCGTTTGTGCGGAGCTTAACTCACATTATGTCAATTTCCTCTGGTAATGAGCACGTATTTGTAATAATTTTATTGTGTTGCAATGACAGATACCTTCTCTGTGACTTAGCCTTTAGACTTTTGGTTATGACTGAATACGTAAGAACTTACTCAGATTAATAGGTGATAATAATGTGTCCGGACCGATTTCAGCCATGGCGGCTAGTGTTACTATGACACCAGCCAGCTACGCAGGACATATTATAGTGCACAAGCGTGTGCGCAAACAAAGATAGCACTCTCTGTTCTTTTTACTCTCATAGCCCGATGGGATGTTAATCCGAGACGACCGGAGAGAGACAAGGCGCAGGACCCACATTTTTACGAGCCTTCCGAAACAAGGAGGCTGTGATATTTATTTGTAAAACGCACACAATATTCGAATAGTCGGTGCGCGCCGTGGGGATCGAACTCAAGAACTTTGACTTAGCAGGCTAGATCAATAGGTATCTACACCTATTAAGTAAAATAGGTAGAATACATTGAGTATACGAAAATACAGGTAGATACTACATTATTAAGTAGAACTACATTCGATTTACATTCTAATGTTATTACGCTGCAATTAACGTAAAACGTCGATATCTAGTCAGTATTATGACACTCGGTTACAGATAACGTTGCTTTCTATTCGTAGTAACTTTATTTTAACCCTGCTACAAACTTTAGTTTTTGTTTAAGCCAATTAAGAGTGATATCTTTCCTCGAACTATGGCCAACCTCATGATCTCAACAGCACACCGGAGGACCTGTACAATTACGAGCAACACATGTTCCTATACACGACCAAACAATTTAAGTTTAAATCCTAGTCCAACAGATGAAATGATTTCTTTATTTAATTTCAAATATTTTATGTTTAGTCTATACCAATATTATAAAGAAGTAAAGTTGTGTGTTTGTATATTTGTTAAATTGTAAGGGGTAATCTTGGGATCTACTGAACCGATTTTAAAAATTCTTTCACCAATAGAAAGCCACATTATTGCTGAGTGTCATAGGTTTATATATATAACCTATAACACTCAGCAATAATACCGAGAAATAAAAAGGCTTTTACGTGATAATCCGTTTTGCAAAGTGAATCGGAGAAAAAACGGTCCAATGAAAACGTTTCTTACGAACGCTGCCTTAATTATGAAAGATATATTTTTGAGTTCTAGAGAAAAGATGTTGAGCTTGAAAATGCCTACGAAAAGTCAACGACAGCATATGTCTGACTTTTATATTTAAGTTACAAAAAGTAGTTTTTTTTAATGTTTGTATAGAGAATTTAATTTTTATAATATTAATAAAATATCTTAAATCGTTAAGTCATATTTAGATAGGTAGATCTAAAAAAAACTGCCTTTTACACTAATAGAAAAAAAAATATAACTAATGAGATATCAACAAGTTAAAATCTTCAGGCGCAAGGCGCTACCTCGATTTATTTGCCATTTGCCATGGCAAATTATAAGACAACCAGCTTACCAATGGATCTGAAATTTTGATATAGGTAAATTGATATCTTTATCTAGATTCTGCCAGAACGAAAACACGATAGTGATAATTTTACTCGATCATAATTAATTTCGAAAACATGTCTAAAAAAGTACTATTTTTGATTTTACAAGCAAGTTACACGATCTTTATGTTTCAAAATTACTCTAATACATTCGTAACATCAATATTAAGGTTCTGTCAGAACAATTTTTCCATAACTATTACCAATCATTTTTAAATAAAGTTTTAAAATTTTGGATTTTTTGAGCGGCCGCGATCATGATAGACGCTACGCAATTCTGAACCTTATGCCCGTGCGCTAGCGATTGATACACAATAATGAACGGCGACGACTGAGACGAACCAGTCGGGCGATTGGGCTCTTCGGGGTCGGACCTATGCATGTTGTCGCTCCGGTCGTAGGTATATTCATTTGTGACGTGATGATCTTAGGTTTTAAATATTTTGTAAGTGTAAATATTAGTTGGCTTAGACGTTATAGGTAATAGTTATATTATTAAATTAGGTTTAGGTTTTATAATATAAAATGGCAAGAACTTAAAAAAAATATAGTTTCTTAAAGAAAAAAGAAAACAACACCTCAAAGAATGTGCCGAAAATGCAGGAGGTGAAAAAGGCAAGGTAAATAAAATAAAATCATCATTACCTATCTATGCAACTAGTATGTAGTTATGTAATTTGTTAATTTTAGTGAAATTGTTGTTCTATAACATATTTTTGTAGTTGTAAACAATAACCATTCGTAGGAGAGTTGTAACTATAGGTAGATCTCGCCAAACTTTATGGTGGCTTTGGATATTGCTCGAGTCGCTGCATAAACACCATTTTAGGCAGGGAGGTAACAGCGGGTGATGGTGGGCCACATAGGTACCTACAACAAGGTTGTACGCGTATAGGTACTCGGAAGTTAGATGCGATGCGACCAGCCACTATTAAATTTGGCGAGAACTTTTGGTATATCTACACTAATATTATAAAGAGGAAAACTTTGTATTTTTGTTTGTTTGTATAATGGAGAAACCCAAAACTACTGGACCGATTCTAAAAATTATTTTACCATTACAAAACTACATTACCTATCCACGAGTAACATAGGCTATATTTTATCTAGGTAAGTAATATGAGTGTTATTAGATATTATTGTAAATATTAGCACAAATCACTAAATAGCTACTACTACTACGTAAACATAAACACTTTAAGAACAAAAAATCTATGGAGACTTTCTAGTGTGTTATTTTTCTTGTATTGCCTTTTATTATGTATACAGCGTGTATATTTGAACGACGGACTTATTGAAGGAGGATGGTCAGTATTCGATTCTCGTCACAAATATGTCAAAAAACTATGACCTTAATTTTTCATATAATTATCCGATAAAATACAGTATTTATGAACACAGAGCGCAAAATGCCTAATATCACGCGCCAAACACGTGCCTGTCCTGTCGCTAAGGCAGCGAGCGCGCAAGCCCCGCCCCTTTCCTTTGTGATGTCGCCCCCGCGCCCCCCGCGCCCCCGCGCCACCCGCTCTGCTGACCGAGTAACCGCCAGTCTATGCGCACGCGCCGCTGCTTTCGTATTGCGTAATCATTCCCGTTTACCAAATTCGCGTAAAGTGCATTTCCTAGTGTTAGGTACCTACTTAGTGTGTAGTGTAATAATGTCATCGCAGTATTCTAATGAAGAATGTTGGAATATGGTTCGTGCTTACGCGCTATCAAATGATCGTGTGCGAGCTGCAGTCAATTTGTACAGAGAAATGTACCCCATGCATGAGGAACTTGGGGTTAACGACCACGAACCTAGAGTGAATATTTGTCTAATTTAAACAAAAACATTTTATTCACCGACGAAGCCACATTCACAAGAATGGGGATTTTTATGTGCATAACGAGCATTGGTGGAGCAACGAAAATCCCTACGTAACGCGACAGGACGCTTATCAACATTGCTTCAGTGTAAATGTGTGGGCAGATATTTTAAATAACACTTTAATAGACCCTTATTTTATTGATGGACGATTTGACAGTGTATCATATTTAAACATTTTAAATAATGTAGTGAGTGAGATGCTGGAAGATGTGCGATTAAATATCTACCGGGACTTGTACTACCAACATGACGGAGCGCCCGCGCACTATCAAGTGCGCGTACGTAAGTACCTAACATTACATACATTTTGGTGACAAGTAGTTAGGTCGTGGCGGGCCCGTGCCATGGCCCGCACGCTCGCCAGATCTCACTCCGTCAAATTAATCGTCGTAAATACTAGCCCCGCAAGTTGATATTGCGATGGAACCTTGTCACAATAACAGCTGCATGACGTCATCCGTCGCAAAAAAATACAGATAGCAAAGAAATTGTAATAAAAACCTTGCGAACGGTACTGACGGTGCGACGTCGACTACGTCACCAAGATGGCCGCCAGTCGCAATATCAACTTGCGGGGCTTGTACTCAAATTATTAACCGTTGTAAATAGGTGTGATTACATTTTTTAAATACGCCAAAAATACGATAGTGCGTCACGTCTTATGAAATTTTACATTGCAGAATGTTTATAGTTTGATGTACCTAGATATTTTTGCCTGTCCTAAGCCAGATTTAAAGTATGAAGGGAAAATGCATTCATACCTACGTCGGCGTCGGTCATTGACCGCGCATATGTTCTGCGCTTATCGCAAGGTTGTTAAAACGTTGCGATGTTTTTAGGACTTTTTTGGAACGATTTTGTTCGTCATTAATCAAGGTTTTTTTATTGTTTATACGTTTATTGGTGAAGTCTATGCATAAACTATTGGTGGTTTGAATAAGTCCGTCGTTCAAATATACATGCTGTATATTATTTTAAATATGTTTAAAAATAGAATTACTTAGCTTCATTACTTCTTTGATACTTTACACCTCGCTACGTACATTTTAACACCATAAGATCCGATTCCTTAACCGCTGAATTTTTACTAACTGTATCACGCGATTGTACCCGCATTGTATCAAATATAACCTGTATTCACCTCTAGTGAAAGAATCTTTCAAATTGGTCAAGCAGATTCAGAGCCATTACAATCCACACAAACTAACTATCAAATCTTTCCTCTTTATAATATTAGTATAGATTATTTTACACTAGTCAAACCCTTTCATTTGATACCCATATTGACGGTTTTGTAAAAAAATATGCTATTCTTGGGCCGATATTCACCAAATAAAGCTAGGAACACTTCCGATTAATTCCCATTTCAAACAAAAAAAAAACTAAACAACTATCGACTCAGCCGTTCAGGATATACACAAACACACACACACATACATACATACAACCATGCACGTCCAACTTATCATATTAAGTTTTCATTACAAGTATTTTTTGTAAATATAAAAATAAAATAATCCGATTAAAAATTAAATGTAAGTTGCGGCTCCTTATCTTCCCTGTTCGGTTCTTTTGACCCCGCGCTGACCTCGATGTGTGCGACTGGCGCGAAGTTCAAATTTGACACATTGAGTGACGAGTATAGCTTGCGCGACGCGCGGGGCGCGCGGGGCTTAGTGGGCGGAGCTATCTAAAATGAAAATATTCGCGGTAGCGTCTTAAAGAGCGATTGCCTATAATAATCCAGACGCGGTCGAACAAAGATGTTGGATGCTGCTTGAATGCGTTGTTTTTTATCCCATTTTATTTTGAGTTTGGTGGATTTTAAAAAGTTAAAAATTTCTTCTTTGTATTTTGTTAATTTAGTTTACGTAGTATTAAATACTTTTTTTAGCGTAATTCTCGATATTACCGTTTTTTTACGATTAGTTTTTTCTTTATTTTAAATAAGCTGCGCCCCGCGGTTTCACCCGCGTAAGTCCCAATCCCACGGGGACTCCGGGCTAAAAAGTAGCCTATATGTTTTTCGGGGTCTTCAGCTACCAACATACCAAATTTCATCGTAATCGTAAATAGGAATATTAGATCAGCTTCACAAATTTCGCATAAGAAATCTACTGCAACTGTTTGGTGGTGTAGGTATAATACATGTTTTTGCTCGTGACTACAACGTCACCGACAATATTGTTAACATGGCTGAATACTGGCGGCTTATACTATAGGTGGTGTGAAGATGCAAAAAAAGGTCTCGAGTTCGAATCCCGGGTGGGCCCCGTGACGTACTGTGCATTTTTGCTGTCTTGGAGTTCTGGAAATAAGTCAATACATTCTCGTGCCCTAAAATACGCATAGGTAACCAACTATCATACATTGTTCGTTTGACAATCGTTAAGTCATTACCTTCATTCACTGTCACTGAATAGATTAATTATTCTTACATCAGCAACATGAATGATGAAGGCAATTTGTAAAAAAATGCTTTCAATACATACCCTTGCAACGGTCAAACCACACAACAATTTTCTGTTGTCTCAAGATCGTTATTTCTTATCATAATGGACGTCAGTATTTATCATTTCTTGACCTATCAATACACAACACAAAAATAATATGTTTGTACGAAGAACAGGCGTAAACAAATTAATTAGATACAGTCCATATTATCTTAAATTTATTTTTCAAATGGTTTTGTATAACTGTTGCTGTGTTTTAATTATTCTAATATAACTATCGTTGTGTTGTTCGCTGGAGGTCGCTCTATCTATTATAATACCTACTGTTATTATGTTTTTGTTTAAAAGTTCACCCTTCAGACAAATTGTGAGGAAAATTTCTAACGCCTGTGTAAGGTATGGTAATTTCATTTTAATTAAGTAAGTTATAATGTTACTTTTGAAATGTTTTAGTACGCTTTCCTACATTACGATAATTAGCAAATTATTGTGAAATGTCTATCGTATGTTGGAGACTAAATTCTATCTCATCAACTCATGACATCGCATAATTAGTTCATCACATCATAATTTACGTAAAGGTCAAGTAAACAGTTTTTGTGGTAAATAAAAGGCAGCTTATAACCAGACTCATCCAAACTTTTAACGTCAACGAACTCTGTTGGCAGCACCGACATGTGTCAACAGTAGCTTCTGAGTAATTAATTATTTTCTTGTATTTTCCAAATATATCAAGTAAAAAAATATTTCAGGACGTTCTTTATGTGATAAATATATAGTGACAGTGTTATCTAAGTAAAAAAATAAGTGGTTGAGCTACAAAGACATTATAAAGCGGACTAACAAAGAACTGTGTTAATGTTGGAAATAGTGCCAAAAATTACCATAAAACAAACTAAGCAAAAGCTATAAACAATATGGACAACATATATGGTAAAAGTTAACCAGAGCAAATAATAACAAGCTTAAAAAATAACAAAATTTACATAACTTTATGCAGTTATAAACTTCAAATAACTCTACAGATTACCAACTTAACGACATCGAAACAAACATCAGTCGACCAATCAGATGTCACCTCAAACATAATTGACATTAGACAAAGCGTTCAGAAATTAACATTCTTAAAACATTTTGTCTTGTAATCCTGTTTTTTTTTAAAGTTTACGTTCCCTTACTAGCAGACATACAAAATTAATTAACACAAAAAAGCAGTTACTAAAATATGGGAAATACGTCCGGGAAAAGTTCTCCGAACTCTTTACTGGAATTCAGTAACAATGTTACTACTAGAAAACGGTACCAAATAAATGTTAATACTAAAAACTCGTTCAACTCTCTTTCCGAAAATAAGAATGACCTATCGTTTATTTCTACCAGAACTACAAGGCTTAATAGAAGTTGTTCCCACATCCAGTCCACAGAAATTAAAACGATTGAGGAGTTGAACTCATTAATAAATTCACTTCAGGAAAAACTAGCATCAGCGGAATGCAAAATAGAAAATATTTTAATAGAAAATAGTTCCCTTAAGAAGACTATTACTAATAAAGATAAAATCATTACAAACTTGAAGACAATATGTTTACCAAGCCCTAAAAGAATTAGATCACAAAATAATAAAAACAAAACTGTTCTTGAACATTCTCAAGAACAAAAACAATCACAAAACCACAAAACCTCAACACCAGTAAAATATGGACCCAGTAAAAATAAAATAAACGTGGAGCATAAGGTTGGATTTCCAGACATTACGGTAGCATCCAAGGGAGGGTCCTTGGATGTACAAACAGTTGCACAACAAACTGTATTAGACGACAACGAGAAACAAAAGACCTGCTCCGCACACCAGCCGCAAAATATGAAGCATCAGGCTAAAAATATTGTCATTCTTGGTTTTACACAATTCAGAAATTTAGCGTCACAGTTAATAAGATCCAGAATAAATAACAAATATGATATATATAATGTAGTAGGACACATCTATCCTGAAGCGCTAACAGGGATGCTATCTAACTTCAGCGAGACTCTTCAACTCAATCATGAAGACAAGTTGATCCTAGGTGCAGGGTAAGGAAAAGATGCCGACCCACAAAAGTTAGCTCATGAACTATATTATATAACTAGCTGTCGCCCGCGACTTCGCCCGCGCGAAAGTCGGTTATAGCCGTACAAAATACTATATCTTTCCAACAAATATCGTTATATTTTAGTGAGTACCTATATACGAAAACTTAACAAATTGCTTATACTAAAACCACTATATAAATTGGTGAAAACAACATGAAAATTGGTGCAGTAGTTTTAGAGTTTATCGCAAACAGACAGATAGAGACGGTGGAGGACTTTGTTTTATAATATGTAGTGATAGATAGATAGATAGAATATTCTTTATTGCACACCACATGAAAAAACAGATTTGACAAACGTAGAAGTTACATGGTTACACTGTCGAATTAAAAAACAAAAAAATAGTGGATCTCTTCATTTTAATTATAAAAAAAAATATTCCATAATACTTCAAGGACTAGCCGGTGCGAAAAGGAAATTTATAGCAATTGAAGTGGATGGACGACGAAAACAAATCGATGGTGGTACTTTTCATGCTTCTGCTTTGCGACATTTAATAGAGGAAAATAAAAAATATTTGTTAAGACCCTTTCCACGTAGCACATAGCAAACGCGCAAAGAAAAGTATTTAACAGAAGATTATCTACAGCAGTAACAATGAATGTGCCAAAGCACGAAATGGAAGATATTACACAAATCTATTGAAACCAGTCGAGAGAACGCTTCCTTGATTATTAAAACAGCATGTTTATTACATATTATAATATTATACTAGACTTAGATGGTCACGCTGATCCAGATTGTCATACCTGGGCTTCAGCCGAAATCAACCATAATAACATTTAATGCGGAACCCGGATAGAAATCCTACAAGACAAGCAAAAATAATTCGTGACAAGTTTATGAATTACTTTTGTGAACATAACTATTAATTTTCCACTTCAAACATATTTCATGTTGGTGGGTAGGTTAATTTGTTGTTTGTAAGTACCTAATTTAAGAACCTACACACTAAATTATCACATTTATATCTTCCTACTTTAAAGTTATAGTTATAATCTGTAATTTTTACAATTAGGTATAAGAAAATAAACTTACCGTTACTTCCAGGAAACAATTGTTTTATTTCTTCCCATAATCTATTTATGGCTGCCCTATTTAAATGTTTGCTTTGCCAAATAGCAGTGCGATGTTGTACAGCTGATATAAATTCTTCCGTATTGATATCCATGACGGACGACGCTTCGGCGAAGTAAATCAAAATGGTTTAGAACCACACGCGTAGTCACCTAACAGACGCTATGTATGAGTATTGCACCCGTGCGAAGCCGGGGCGGGTCGCTAGTACAAAATAAAACAAATTTGTAAAATATCTGTATAGAAACAATGTGGCGAACTGATACATCATGTTTTTCTACTATCTATTGTTATGTACCTACATTGACAAATAAACGATAAATAAAAAAAAAACAATAACAATATCTAATATTACTGCTATGTAGTTAAATTGATTTATTTAAATCCACTTACTTTGGTAACTTACATATAAGTTGACAGATACTAAGTAACAGGTCCTCTCAAAATTATAAAAAAAAACGCTTTGAGCCGATATTAGTTCCTTTTATACTAAGTCTTAATTCGTACAAAAAATAGAAAAACTAAACAAAAAGTACATACAAGAATTAACCAGTTTCTTTGTAAAACTCATTGGAACTAGTTTGAGGGATATTTGGAATCATACATGGCCGGGGTTATCTGGCGGGTCGGCATTTAGTCTCGGGGTCCCTCGCGCTAGCCTGCAGTCGCCCGGGGACCGACCAGGCACACGGTCACACTAAACATGGCCGCGCAACCGATTTCAGGAACTGAAGTGGCTAAGTAAATATTGTCTTGAACTTTACAGCATGTATTATTATTGTCAACCTGCTTTTTTATTTAAGTTAATCTATAATACATGGTGTTTACATTTCATAATTGTGAAAGAGGCAAAGCAATTTCTTTTCATTTAAAAAATCGTTTATAATGAAATAAGCTAATTTAACTTACTATTCAGATGACTGCAGTTTTACAATCACCGCGATACCTTAGTTTGCGATAAAAAGTTTTAATCCTCAGGTAGTTAGTAACCACCGCAAATGTGTGACTATCCCTTTCGACGCCTTTTGTTTATCATTACTACCTGACCTAACATTTTTAACGTAATATTTTTTTTTGTCTACTCGCTGTGAAAGTGTTTCTACCAGCTCTTCCATTCTGAGTCGCTACGCAATTTATAGAAACTACCTACTTATGCAAGGGGGGCTACCATCACCTTTAATAACAAGACTGTTGCAAGATGTGATAATAGGCCAATTCTATCCAATGTACTATAATTGACATAATAATAATACCATCTATTCGCAGGTCCATCGAGAATGACCTCCGGCAGCAGGTCCAGGAGGCTCGTTCGAAATGGTCGGGCTTCGCCCCTCGGCTGGCGATCGTGCAGGTCGGCGGCCGCGAGGACTCCAACGTGTACATCAGGATGAAGCTCAAAGCAGCGGAGAACATCGGCATCGCCGCCGAACACGTCAAACTGCCGAGAGACATCACTGAGACAGAGGTACTTACACAATAGACTGATAGGAACAGGACAGATAGGACTAGTCTAATAGAAATCTAGTCTAGTAGTCTAGTTAGTTATTAATATTCGTTAATGGGAGAAGTTATTCTTAAGACACGTTATTATTTTGTTTACTAACCCATGTAGATGCTGCTTATCCGAAATAAAGATTATTTTATTTTAATTGTTATACCAATAGGACATTTACGGACTAGTGTTATTATTTTGCTGTTAGTCTGAGAGCAGGTTTTAACAGCTTTATTTGACTACTGATTTTTGTATTGCTAGGTAATTTTGGAGATTCCTTTCGCTACTTTATTTGAGCAGGTAAAAACGAGCTAAGGATCATTGTTTACCGTTCTTAAACTACAAAACTCTATTACAAATAGTAACCAATTCAATGCCGCCTTTTAATGAACTTTAGGAAAGAATATGAATGAATATTATTGTGCGTAATAATCAAGTGACTTCGTGCGCCTTTCAAATAGAACACTGCAAGAATTTGCGCGTTGTATTTTGCAGTAGGATGTTTCAAATACCTCAAGTTGTATATTTTTAAACGTAAAATTATTGAATAAACGATGGAAATTTGTAACAAACGGGATCAGATTTACTAAACTATAAACTTTGAATAGAAGAAATCAAGTGACTTCATTATTTTTTCTTAATTTTATTTATCTATTAACTACAATAATAATTAATGTTTATTTTTTTTCATCACCAAGTAATAAAACAATATTTGTTAGGTACTAAAGTATACACTGGTGTCTCTGAAGACCTATAATTAAAGCATATATCGTAAGGTTGTTTAATCTAGATTCTAATATTACTTAACAATCTTTTTAGCGTATTATTTTGACTTTAGTACATTCGTTTAGTGTATTAGGTAGTTATTTTTTAAATTGCACATGATCACAACAACTTATTACGATTACGCCTTGAACTATTGACATTCGATAGCCTATCGAAATAGTTTACAATACATGTTTACTGTTTTCTTTGTATGATGTAACTGAGATATTATACACATCATGGATTATGTATTTATGTAAGCAATAACACTTGCGTTTTCAGTAAACACATGATGATAACATTACTAAAAATGGTTAACCTTCTTGAACTTTTGACGTTTAATAACTTTCTTAATAGTGCGTATTTATTTGATAACGTTTTAAGAGCATATTTTTTTTTTATGTAGATATAAGAGTCTTATTTCTACCTATAATAAAGATTTTTGAGTTCCTAACTAAAGTAATTTCATAGCCCTACGATTTATTTCTTTACAATCGTTATTTTAATTGTTATATTTGAAGTAAATGATTTGAATTATGTTAAATAATCTAAGATTAGTACTTATTACCTAAAAACTAATTACCGTAAACGGCCTAAATTTTGTATGCAGAAATGTTATTTATTTGCTCATTGCCTACTTCTACATCCAACTTTATCTTCTAGCTGCTGGCAAGGATCACGGAGCTGAACGAGTCTCCGGAGGTGCACGGCATCATCGTGCAGATGCCGCTGGACTCCGCACACCCCATAGACTCTCACAGGGTCACCGATGCCGTGTCTCCAGACAAGGATGTCGATGGGTAACCTACTCACTATTCAAATATCTAACAAGTCAGCTTAGAAGCTCTAAGAAGTCAAAATTAAAAAGGATTAATAGCCTTTTTTGTGGGAAATCATCAAATGACCCGCCCGCTGTGGGCGCAGCGGGAGGGAGTGTCAGACTGTTACTGACTAAAACCCACTGTGATCCTCCTGGAGCCCTTTGGGTGCCGGGGTCGCGGTAACTCTCACGAACACCCGCCAGCCCCGGCGGAGGATCAATAGCCTGACAAAGCAAAAGTAAGAAACACCGAAGACTTGCAGCTGTCGAAGAGACCGCTTCAAGTCTTGTAGTGCGCTGTCACGTTTCCACAACTGCAAAATTATTTCGAAGGATTGGCCTACCCTTCGATAAATTACTTGAAAAAATATCCATCAGTCTATGTACATGCTTATGCTAAAGTTTTTGCATTGCATGGTTATTTGTAAAAAAAATTCATTAATCGAATAAAAGCTTGCACATACTTACCAACCATTTTCGCAATTCAGTACAATTTTTTTTAATTATTCTTTTAATAGATAGTGATTCAAGACGAAGTTTTAGATGTATAAGAACACCATTAACTTTATGTCGCATTGTCACGATCACTTTTTTATTTTTGCAATTTTTTCGTCACTGTCAGTAATTTACTGCTACATGCTACTTATCAAGGCCGGAATTACTATGAAAAAAATACTAAATACATAACGAGAGCTCAGCAGCAGTAGCTCAATCTCCTTAATTATTATAGGCCTAGCCATATTTGGGTCCAATAGATATTTATAAGATGTCATTGTCAGAGTTACTCAAAATGGAAAAATAAACCATCCACGCGAAGACCGACATCCGCGCGGACGGAGTCGCGGGCGTAAGTTAGTCAATAATAAAGTTAAGACAACGACTTCCAGCAAAACGGCAAAAGACATACGTAAGGCAAATGTTATATTCTTTTGCAAAATAAATATTGCAAGTATCATTCGCCGTAATGTAAATATACTAACGATAACCTCTACATACTACGCTTGTCTTGATTTGGCTTCAAAATATCGGCCTAAATAAGCTACTACATAAATAAATATTAAGTTCCTATTCTGTAATAGTTCCTATTCTATAGTATAAAACATATTATTTTAAAGAATGTCTGACTGAGTATTGTGTACTGTCATTAAATAATATTGTGTAATTCATTATAGTAACCTCATAATAATGTATTAGTTTGTAAGTAAAATAAATTTTCTGATTCGGTTGAAAACATGTTGGTCTGTTTTTAACTATTTATGTAACAACTCTGTATTTACCGTGTTTCTGGCAAATAAATTAAATATATTATTATTATTATAAAAAAAAACACAATCAAAATCCATTGCGTATTTGAAGAGATTTAAGCGGTCGATGGGACATGAGGACAAAACATGCGACTTTGTTTTATACTATGCAGTGATTTATTTCCCTTTTCATGACATTATTTTTGTCGTCAGCTTGAACACCATTAACGAGGGTCGCGTGGCCGTGGGCGACTTCTCCGGGTTCATCCCGTGCACGCCGGCGGGCTGTGTGGAGCTGGTGAAGCGCGCGGGCGTCGACATCGCCGGCAAGAACGTGGTCGTGCTCGGCCGCAGCCGCATCGTCGGCACCCCCGTCTCCGAGCTGTTCAAGTGGGAACACGCTACTGTTACCGTCTGCCACTCCAAGACTAAGAACTTGAGTGAAATCGTAAGTGATCACATGCCTTGATATACCTATATTTGGTTGTAAACTGATTGGTATGCAACGGTTTCTCACAGAGCCCGATAATTTTTTGAATATTGTTTGTGGGAAATGTATAACATTAATCAAGAGCACTTCTCAAAATAATAAGTTAAGCTTGTACCATATAAAGTCGTGATCGGCTGATCAAGATTTTTATTGGAGTGTTGTTTTTCGGAATGTATTTTTGCTGTCTTCAGAAAGACGTGTATCTCCATGCACCGCAGTGGTTTTTAATAAAACTGGATATAAAATATGATTGGACTACGCCGAAATTCATTGTGACTTCATTAAAGATCTGTCTTTGCAGACAAAAACAGCTGACATTCTTGTGGTGGCTATCGGTAAAGGAGAAATGGTTCGCGGCTCGTGGATCAAGCCTGGCGCCGTAGTCATCGACTGCGGCATCAACCCCATCGCAGGTAAGTTTCTCTAACTTTAATTGTATAAATATGCCATTATAGAATAAGAACAATGGCCGAAGCATGTCAAAGCAAACTAAGTATAGTCAAAACACCTAAAATATTCTTATTGTTGCTGTATTGAGTAATGAAGGGACAATAGACGGAACAGACTCTTGAAGCAAAACAATCCGATGGCGGCGGGTGAGAGGCGCAGTGCTCGTGTGGCCGCGCCGCCGTGCACGAGATAAGGACTGTGGAAACTAACGCAGTGCTGCGAAATGGCTAATATCAACAGAATTTATTGCCGGAAAAATTGCTGTTACTGATAAGAATTATAATTTCCGGAGTGATTGATTTGAAAGTTTGGTTCTACTGCTAGGTGGTTTTAATGAAATCTGGAAGCTGCCCAAAACTGCTTTTTGAGTGGACCATAATAAAAACTTTAGTGTGGTGCATAAATGGCATAGAGGCCACTTTAACATTGCACCTCACCTGAACAGCTATTAACTGATGTCCATCAATAGATCCGAGCAAGAAGAGTGGCCAGCGTTTGGTGGGTGACGTAGCGTATGGTGAGGCGGTGCAGGTGGCGTCGCACGTGACGCCGGTGCCGGGCGGCGTGGGCCCCATGACCGTGGCGATGCTCATGAAGAACACCGTGCTGGCCGCACGCAGACAGCTCGACCGCTTGCTCGCACCCACCTGGCCGCTGCGACCGCTCAGGATTACCCCTCTTTCTCCTCCACCCAGGTAAGTTTCTGATAAGACACTTCAGGTTTTTTGGTCGTAATCGTCTATCTGTCCATCCGACCTTGTGTCACTGCCACTTTTTTCTGTAACTGTTGTACATGTATTCATGTATGTAGGGATTAGTTTTCAAAAATTATTAGTATTGAGATTTATAATATGACTTATTTCTAACCTGAATAGTTTGGGCCATAGACAATTCCAAAGTGCTAAAATGTGTCCCCTCCTGTAACATCTAAAATAAGAGATTGATAAACCAAAAAAAAATATGATGTACCCACCTGGCAGAGCCTGCTAATTTCCACCGAAGTTTGGTTTGTACGAGATCTAGTAAGTATATATTTTTTTCAATACCTACGCCATAAACCGTAAACCGCAACTTGCTGCTACGGAACCCTTCATAAGTGAGTACGGCTCGCATTCGACCGGTTTTTTTGACTAAGAATGGAACCCTCGTTGATAAAATATCATCAAAGAAAGACAGTTGTAAAAGAAACAGCCACGCACTAAATCTGAGTTCCAGTAAGCCTGCTACCTTTTTTTACAAACGACTATACTGGTTTTTCTAGCGACATAGTGATTGCTCGGTCGCAGAAACCGAAGGACATCAGTGAGCTGGCACATGAGATCGGGTTGTTCTCCAACGAGGTGTCGCAGTACGGCCGCACCAAGGCCAAGATCTCGCTCTCCGTGCTCGAGCGCATGCGCAACCAGAAGAGCGGGAAGTACATCGTGGTTGCCGGGTAAGGGGATATTTTATAACCAGTCTTTTTGCTTTTTGTCATATATTATTTGGGAGCTGGCGAAGATGGCTCCATACAATAATCCATTAGGTAGCATTAGTTCTTCTTAACGTCTGCACAGCGCTAACGTAACTGCCGTGTTTTCGCACTATAAAATTATAAGAAAAGTTTTTTCTTGAACTCTTAAATAAATAAAATAAATTGTACACTGTTTTCAGTATCACCCCTACTCCTCTAGGCGAGGGAAAGAGCACCACACTACTGGGGCTGGTGCAGGCACTGTCGGCACACCGCGGCCGCAACTCCTTCGCCTGCATGCGCCAGCCCAGCCAGGGACCCACCTTCGGAGTCAAGGGAGGCGCCGCTGGCGGTGGTTACTCACAAGTATGACGTAATTCTAATGAGTTGCATAAATAGTTACAGTCTTAGGATTTGTCAAGAGTTTCCTCTAAGATTTTGTGTTGTCGATCAGTATTATTTCGCTGAATGACTTTTTATAGAATGTTCTAGCAATAAGCAAAAAAATTATGACCCATAGAAAAGAGAAATAATTAAAATCTTATAATTTCAGGTTATTCCCATGGAAGAGTTTAACCTCCACTTGACAGGCGACATCCACGCCGTGACAGCTGCTAACAACCTCCTCGCAGCTCAAATGGACGCCAGGATCTTCCACGAGCTTACGCAAAAGG
Source organism: Chrysodeixis includens (assembly GCA_941860345.1). NCBI lineage: Eukaryota > Metazoa > Arthropoda > Insecta > Lepidoptera > Noctuidae > Chrysodeixis > Chrysodeixis includens. Next base: position 6,226,841 of record OW796108.1, on the reverse strand, counting down.
ATGGCCCTCTCTTCGACCGGCTGGTGCCCAAGATCAAGGGCGTTAGGAAGTTCTCACCTATCCAGCTGAGAAGGCTCCAGCGCCTGGGCATCAAGAAGACAGACCCTGATACCCTGACAGATGGGGAGAAGTCCAAGTTTGCCAGACTTAACATTGATACCACGAAAATTATGTGGAATAGAGGTAAGCAGTTGCCTTTAAAATCAAAAATCAAAATCAGAAGGTTTTTATTTCGAGTAGGCCTTTTCAGGCACTTTTAAAACGTTACTGACTCTAGTTGTGCGGTTCCAAAAAGTCATTCTTATGGAGAAGAACCGGCAAGAAACTCCATAAGTTACTCTTTTAAAAACAGAAAAATACAGTTTAAATACGTACCATAAATATGCAACAACAACCAAGGGCGGATCCAGTTTTGACGCCAGGAGGGGGTCACATAGTCGTGGTCAAGTCAAAAACTTACAATTTAATTTTGATAACAAGTTAAAAGTAGGCAATTTATTAATGTACATAAGTACAGTAGTTAAAAATTGTTATTCGTTATTGTCCACTTGAAAACTTAATACATAATTTTATTGAAGAGAAACAATACTAAACAAGAAATATCCACATTTATAACTAAATTTATGTAACTAAAAACCACGCCACCACTACCACGCTGAATGGCAATGCCAATTCTTTGCGCGAAATACAGTCCAGCCTTCTGATCACGGGTGGAGTCGACCAAGCGCTTAGCGAGTTCCTTATACAGAGCTCGTGCACCCAGCCCTCATGTCCCAAGCGTCTCAACCCCAAAGGGCTCAAAAATATAATTGCCCGTAAGGTTATTATATTTTCACTTTAGGGTTTCCGCAGCTCTAGCAGCAGCGCCGGGCACACATAATTACTTGTGCATGTACATATTGCCATCTTCTCTGATATCTAGTAATAATGTGTAACTACTCAGTAGCTAGTTATTTTACAGTTTTAATGTCTTCATTACTGTATTCGCTTTTTGCGATCAAAACGCTTATTTCAAGCTGGGTATTACAATTGAATGGGTACGAATTTTGGCCACTATCATCTCTTAAATCTTTTTTTATGAATGATATCAATCTCTAGAGATGACAATCTATATTACGGTTGGTTTTCCCAAAATGGTTTTCACAAAAAAATTTAGCAGGGTCAATAAAATCGATTTCTTATTCACCCGCTTTTGTGCGGGTATTTGGTAAACTAAGTATAAAGTTATTGGAGTATTTTCTCAATATACCCAATAACCGATCTTTGTCTTATTCTACGAGGTCGGTATCTATCGCATCTTCGTTAAATTACGAAACTGTTGTACAAGAGTTAGAAATATTTTTCTCAGTAAAAGTTAAACTATCGTTACTAATCTGAGCGGAAATCCCTAGTTCTAAAACATTACGGCCTACTAAAACTTCTTAACTAAGAAACTGAAATTATCTGGCAAAGCGGGATACGTAATGATTAAGATTTTGGAATTTAGTAACACACTTAATTTGTAGCGGAGAAATCACATTACTACTTCCTACAGAAAAACTTCCTCAAGAAATTTACAATGGCTTTACTTAATCAGACTACATTCTGAACCGGAATCAAAAACAGAAGGCAAATTGAGACGCCTAGACGGTCGAGGATTCTTTGGTGGAGGACGGTGGTAGCTCCATCTTGGCTGCCACTGCAAAGTTTTTCACGCCGAATCTGTTTCTGCCGCGACAGTCTTGACCTCGGTGACCATATCTCCCGCAAAAGTGGCAGCTGCCGCGAAACGAAGTAGCGCTTGTTAGCGCGAAAATGTCTGTTTAGTCTAAAAACACGAAAAGTGAACTTACTGGCTTTTGTAAGGAGTAAGTTTGTTTTTGAGTTAGGTTAGGTTTGGTTTTTAGTAAGGTTAGGTAAGGTTCCGTTTATAGTTAGGTTAGGTTTGGTTTTTAGTTAGGTTTGTTTCTGAGTAAGGTTAGGTTAGGTTTGGTTTTTAGTTAGGTTAGGTTAGGTTCGGTTTTTAGTTAGGTTAGGTTTGGTTTTTAGTTAGGTTAGGTTTGGTTTGTAGTTAGGTTAGGTTAGGTTTGTTTCTGAGTTAGGTTAGGTTTGTTTCTGAGTTAGGTTAGGTTTGTTTCTGAGTAAGGTTAGGTTAGGTTTGGTTTTTAGTTAGGTTAGGTTAGGTTTGTTTCTGAGTTAGGTTAGGTTTGTTTCTGAGTTAGGTTAGGTTTGTTTCTGAGTAAGGTTAGGTTAGGTTTGGTTTTTAGTTAGGTTAGGTTAGGTTTGTTTCTGAGTTAGGTTAGGTTCGGTTTTTAGTTAGGTTAGGTTTGGTTTTTAGTTAGGTTAGGTTTGGTTTGTAGTTAGGTTAGGTTAGGTTTGTTTCTGAGTTAGGTTAGGTTTGTTTCTGAGTTAGGTTAGGTTCGGTTTTTAGTTAGGTTAGGTTTGGTTTTTAGTTAGGTTAGGTTTGGTTTGTAGTTAGGTTAGGTTAGGTTTGTTTCTGAGTTAGGTTAGGTTTGTTTCTGAGTTAGGTTAGGTTTGTTTCTGAGTTAGGTTAGGTTAGGTTTGGTTTTTAGTTAGGTTAGGTTAGGTTAGGTTTTTAGTTAGGTTAGGTTAGGTTTGTTTCTGAGTTAGGTTAGGTTAGGTTTGGTTTTTAGTTAGGTTAGGTTAGGTTTGGTTTTTAGTTAGGTTAGGTTAGGTTTGGTTTGTAGTTAGGTTAGGTTAGGTTTGTTTCTGAGTTAGGTTAGGTTAGGTTAGGTTTGGTTTTTAGTTAGGTTAGGTTAGGTTTGGTTTTTAGTTAGGTTAGGTTAGGTTAGGTTTGGTTTTTAGTTAGGTTAGGTTAGGTTTGTTTCTGAGTTAGGTTAGGTTAGGTTTGGTTTTTAGTTAGGTTAGGTTAGGTTTGGTTTTTAGTTAGGTTAGGTTAGGTTTGTTTCTGAGTTAGGTTAGGTTCGGTTTTTAGTTAGGTTAGGTTTGGTTTTTAGTTAGGTTAGGTTTGGTTTGTAGTTAGGTTAGGTTAGGTTTGTTTCTGAGTTAGGTTAGGTTAGGTTAGGTTAGGTTTGTTTCTGAGTTAGGTTAGGTTTGTTTCTGAGTTAGGTTAGGTTAGGTTTGGTTTTTAGTTAGGTTAGGTTAGGTTAGGTTTTTAGTTAGGTTAGGTTAGGTTTGTTTCTGAGTTAGGTTAGGTTAGGTTTGGTTTTTAGTTAGGTTAGGTTAGGTTTGGTTTTTAGTTAGGTTAGGTTAGGTTTGGTTTGTAGTTAGGTTAGGTTAGGTTTGTTTCTGAGTTAGGTTAGGTTAGGTTTGTTTCTGAGTTAGGTTAGGTTAGGTTTGGTTTTTAGTTAGGTTAGGTTAGATTTGGTTTTTAGTTAGGTTAGGTTAGTTTTGGTTTGTAGTTAGGTTAGGTTAGGTTTGTTTCTGAGTTAGGTTAGGTTAGGTTTGGTTTTTAGTTAGGTTAGGTTAGATTTGGTTTTTAGTTAGGTTAGGTTAGTTTTGGTTTGTAGTTAGGTTAGGTTAGGTTTGGTTTTTAGTTAGGTTAGGTTAGGTTAGGTTTGGTTTTTAGTTAGGTTAGGTTAGGTTTGGTTTGTAGTTAGGTTAGGTTAGGTTTGGTTTTTAGTTAGGTTAGGTTAGGTTTGGTTTGTAGTTAGGTTAGGTTAGGTTTGGTTTTTTGTTAGGTTAGGTTAGGTTTGGTTTGTAGTTAGGTTAGGTTAGGTTTGTTTCTGAGTTAGGTTAGGTTTGTTTCTGAGTTAGGTTAGTTTAGGTTAGTTTTGGTTTTTAGTTAGGTTAGGTTAGGTTTGTTTCTGAGTTAGGTTAGGTAAGGTTTGGTTAACTCAGAAACAAACCCAACCTAACCTAACTACAAACCAAACCTAACCTAACCTAACTAAAAACCTAACCTAACCTAACTCAGAAACAAACCTAACCGAACCTAACTCAGAAACAAACCTAACCTAACTCAGAAACAAACCTAACCTAACCTAACTAAAAACCAAACCTAACCTAACTCAGAAACAAACCTAACCTAACTCAGAAACAAACCTAACCTAACCTAACTACAAACCAAACCTAACCTAACCTAACTAAAAACCAAACCTAACCTAACCTAATTAAAAACCGAACCTAACCTAACCTAACTCAGAAACAAACCTAACCTAACCTAACTACAAACCAAACCTAACCTACCCTAACTAAAAACCAAACCTAACCTAACCTAACCTAACTAAAAACCAAACCTAACCTAACCTAACTAAAAACCAAACCTAACCTAACCTAACCTAACTCAGAAACAAACCTAACCTAACCTAACTACAAACCAAACCTAACCTAACCTAACTAAAAACCAAACCTAACCTAACCTAACTAAAAACCTAACCTAACCTAACTCAGAAACAAACCTAACCTAACCTAACTCAGAAACAAACCTAACCTAACCTAACTAAAAACCAAACCTAACCTAACCTAACTAAAAACCTAACCTAACCTAACTAAAAACCAAACCTAACCTAACTAAAAACCAAACCTTACCTAACCTAACTCAGAAACAAACCTAACCTAACCTAACTCAGAAACAAACCTAACCTAACCTAACTAAAAACCAAAACTAACCTAACTCAGAAACAAACCTAACCTAACCTAACTAAAAACCAAACCTAACCTAACCTAACTCATAAACAAACCTAACCTAACTCAGAAACAAACCTAACCTAACTACAAACCAAACCTAACCTAACCTAAGTCAGAAACAAACCTAACCTAACCAGACTAAAAACCAAACCTAACCTAACCTAACTAAAAACCGAACCTAACCTAACCTAACTAAAAACCAAACCTAACCTAACCTAACTTAGAAACAAACCTAACCTAACCGAACTACAAACCAAACCTAACCTAACTAAAAAACAAACCCAACTAAAGTAAACTTAGATCTCTCAAGGAATCTTGTCATTGCACAGAGATAGCAGGGAACAGGCAAAGCCAGCGATCACCATCTCGGGTATATTCACTTCAGGGTTTTTTTTTATTCGATTGCCATAATCGCATTTCAGTAGAGCTCTCTTTGCAATCCAACTGAAATTTGAAAATGTGGTCAAAATGATCTTGAATCCTCGAAAGTTTTGCGAATGTTGATATCAGCGTTTTTTTTTATTATAATAATATAATAATTTGATTTATTTGAAGTGATAAAACTCATTTTGTTAGTAAAAATTTGACTTATAGCTATGTTAGTGATACATTTAAAAAGACATATTTATTGCCAGCCATGATATTTGGTCCGGCTTGACATCCGTCAGACAGATTGCTGCACGCCCCATTGACAGAATGGGTTAGAGCAGAAGTAGAGTAGAATTGAACCGATCCCTTTTATCAGTTTCTGCTTAACTATTATTTCGCTAAATTCTGATTCAGGTTCATCAGGGTCTTAGTTGACTAATTTTATGGGTCCATCCTGAACAGGTTCACGAGATGTCATATTTTCAGCAATTTTTCCGAAAATTGCTTCCATACCGGACGAAAATGACATCATTTGCTCCATCATTTAATTACTTGGTTCGTTTAGCATTGGCAGATCTGGTCCACATACACAACTTCATTTACAGCGTCAGGCTACGACATTGTTTTTAAAAAACCCCAAAGGTCTTCACACAATAGCTTTATTTATTTCAATTTTATTAACAGAAAATAATTACTATAATTAATATTTTGGTACTTTATTAACAACAATAGTAATTAAGTTAAAACACACGCACTGGAATAATGAGAAACTGATTACTGACCATTTCTTGTAATTCATGATTTTGTTGCAACAATTTTGAAAACTATAATTTATTTTTACCTATATCTATATATTTTTAGTTAAACACATTGTAGGTAAAAATATATTTTAGTATTTTAACTTAGAACTAAGTTAAAGTTCAGTCGTTCCGATTCCGACTGAGATCAGGTCTAGCTAGACTACATAGTCGACAAGCACGCGCAAGTATGGCGCGGTAAAATTCAAACTTTCGATGCATTCGTCCTCAAAAGTTTCCCAGTATACAAAGTTTTTACATTACATGAAATTAATTAAACATTGCAGGTACATATGTAGGTAGTTACATAAAATTTGTATGGTGACATTGATATATATTTAAATATCAATTAGTGAATTGGTCCACCTAAGTCCTGGAACAAGCTCAGGGGGGGGGGGGAGGTCATGACCCCCCTGACCCTCCCCCTGGATCCGCCCTTGACAACAACGTAAATTAGCAAAATGTAGAATTTGCCAAATGAAAAGCAAAATCAAAATCCATTTATTCAAATTAGGCTACAATGTAGCACTTTTCGAACGTCAAAATTTGAAATTATAGACAGCACCCCATCGCCCACCCTACACCGCTTCCTGTGCTATTGCCGTGGGAGAAGAAACGGCGCAACAAACTCCCCAGCAGCACGCTGTCTTTCAAAAAACATTTATTTTATATTATAAAAATTAATTAGGTATCGTGCCAGATAAATAAATATTTGAGGATACCTACAAAGTATTATGATGATGGAGAATGGGAGAATAAAATATTTTTTGATGGAAAAAAATAAAATAAAAAGGAACAGGATACCGGACCATTTTACTAAGATTTACGATGTTGATGCATGTACAACTTTATGAGCACAAAAATGAAAACGAATATAAAAAAAATACCTACAATAAATATGTAGTCCTAATCAAACCCTAACAGGATTGTCAAGGCATGTCAAAGCATCTAGGAGTAGACGCTATGGGAAATCTAAATTTTACGCAGTAATAAATATATATATAATATAATAATAATGAAAACTAGTCGACTGCCAGGGAGACCACAAGTGCAGAGATACTACATCCACGCGCGCCTATCCTCTACGTAATCACTAATTGTATAGTAAGCTTTACTTATCAGCTGATATCTCACGGCATTTTTAAATTTATTCCTAGGTAAATTAGTAATACTATCAGACAGTTTGTTGTAATAACGGATAGTATTCCCTAGGAAAGATTTGGTGTTTGTTTTAGTTAGTCTAAATCTTGAAACTGCCAGTTTGTTTTTCCTTCTCGTGTTTATGTTATGGAAATCACTATTTGTATTATGGTTTTTACGAACATATATTATATTCTCTATTAATATAATGATGATTTAGTTTCTGTACATCCTATTAAATGACAGTCACTGATTTTAGGATAGGGTTTTAAGGTTCCTTTAAGAAGTTATGCATCGAACAATATATAACTACTTACATCTAAAAATAATAAAAATAGATACTCGTGAACTCCGGCACAAACGAGTACCGTATTAGAGTGTCATTAGTTGGTGTGTCTCACAAATAGCCTTATCTTATACACACATAAATATTGTTTTCTGGAGGCATATAAATAAATACGTTTTCCAACTAAAGCTTAAAAAGATTTGTTGCTTAAAGATTAATTAGATAATTATTTCGTTAATGTCATTCAAAAACTAGTATTTTTTCCTAAATGTACCTTGAACAAAAAACTTGGCAGAGCACTGATATAACAATGTATTTTCTCATTTCAGTGGTGGACTTAAACGACAGATACCTTCGTAAGATCACGATTGGTCAGTCGCCAACTGAGAAGGGCTTCACCCGCGAGACTGCCTTCGACATCTCCGTGGCTTCGGAGATCATGGCTATCCTGGCGCTAGGCAAGGATGTCGACAACATCAAGGAGAGGCTCGCCAACATGGTGGTGGCCTTAGACAAGAGCGGCAACCCTGTTACTGCTGACGACCTGGTAATTGAAAACTTATATGGATTTTAAACGACGAAAGTATATTTGGGAGAATATGTGGACAATTTCTATATGACGTTAAAAGTAATCTTAAATGGAATTTCATCTTTGACATGAAACTCCTTCCGAAATACTTCCATAGTAAGGAATTTTAGCATCAAGAATTGTTTATAATTAGAAGTAAATACCATTCTGTACGTTTCTAATTCTCGTCAATATATCGAGGACAATATCCACACAAGGCCATCTGATCCCAAACTAAGCAGAGCTTGTTTTATGGTAATCAGACAGCTGATAAACATAATTAAATATTTCTAAATATATGCACATTATAGATAAATCACACCCAGACACAGAACAAATGATCGTGCTCATCACACAAACATTTGTCCTGGGTGGGAATCGAACCCACGACCTCCGGCTTAGCAGTCAGGGTCACTAACCACTAGACCAACAGGCCCGTCAATATGAAGTCATGTAGCCCTTAATGTGACAAGGTTCCCGCACTTTAGCAGTTTGCGGTGATTGTGAACCACTTTACCTTATACACACATACGTATTGTCTTTTAAATGTAAATAAAAAAAAATGTGTTTTGTTTTTCCTTGCAGGGCATGACGGGGGCTTTGCTAGTACTTTTACGCGATGCCTTCGAGCCGACGCTGATGCAGTCTCTGGAGGGCACCCCAGTGTTGGTGCATACCGGGCCCTTCGCCAACATCGCGCACGGCTGCTCTTCCATCCTCGCAGACAAGATCGCCATGAAACTCGCCGGAGAGAACGGCTACGTCGCCACTGAGGCCGGCTTCGGATCTGATATTGGTAATTTGGGTGATAACTATTATTTTGTACTAAATAGGAAGGGACATTGTGGAGTATAGATAGTAAGTCGTACCATGTTATAATGGGATTCGATTCATTTCGGTGCAACTAGAAAAAGGCCCCAAAAAGATTGGTATTGAGAAAAATAGTTTTTAAGTACGTGGCTAGAAATATAGGTACCTTGTTTTTACGCATCTATTAATACTTAAGTGTTTAATTGAACCGTGTATCATTTTCAATAGTCACTTTACGAGGAATAATTTAGCTCAACTAACTAATTGTCCACAATGAATACGAGTTACTTCAAATTGGTAATTAATTTCGTCGAAGATATTCGCTATAAGAAAATTAAATCAGTACTTTTAGCAATAGCCGCAAAATCTTTGACTTAAAGACATGTTCGTTCACCTTGTTAAAACATTTCCTCTTTTAAATGAAATAATATAATACCAGCCTATACACGTCCCAGTGCAGAGCACAGACCTCTTCCCATATAAGGATGGTTGGAGCATTGATCACTACGCTAGCTCACTGCAGAATTTCTATTTGAGATTCCAATATATTCCGTTATTTTCCTTCATCGTTGGTCAGTGGTGTTTTAGAATTATTGAGAAAATAAACGTAAAGTCACATTGGTACTTTGACTGCGCTGGGGATCGAACCTGCACCTCATGTATACAAATCTACAAGTACAACTGCAAGGCCACCACGACATTTTTATTGCAATTTAATTGACTTACTTATGCCCAGGTATGGAAAAGTTCTTCGACATCAAGTGCCGTGCGAGCGGCGACCGGCCGCACTGCGCTGTCATCGTGTCGACGGTGCGTGCGCTCAAGATGCACGGCGGAGGCCCACCGGTCTCCCCAGGCCTGCCGCTCCACGACGTGTATGTACAGGTGAGGATATCTCTAGGCTGCTCTGTACGAGAGGAGCTTTTTATTCAGCAGTAGGAATGATACAGGGTGGTAAAAGGAATCCTAGTTCTACATTGTCAGAATTTACACTCCGGTGAATGTCTCCGTTGAAGAAGTCAAAGTCTTCGCTCAGGAGTCTACATTGTTAATAAAACTTTTTTAAACACACAAGTAGATTGTATTGAAAAGACTTCCTTTTCTTTGCAATATTATATTAATTCTTGGTAAAGTTTAGATGACCGAAAGAAAATGGATTTATAGCCCCGTTCGATAAAAAGTAAAATGTTTATCGAAACGAAACCGACATGTGATCGCTTTATTGATACATGCATCATGACCATCGTGCTATTTTAGCTTCGTCCTTGGCAATCCAGACGTGAATTACGGTTTTATTACTCTATAAATCCAGTAATGCTGGCTAGCTATTAAACCGCCGGTGCCATTTTAAATAGAATTTCATAAATTTCTTAACATTTGTGGTTTGCAGGAAAACTTGGAGCTTTTAAGCAAAGGACTGTGCAACTTGGGTAAACACATTAGCAACGGCAAGAAGTTCGGCGTTCCAGTCGTCGTGGCCATCAACAAACATGGGTCAGTAACTAAATTCCATTAGCCATGCCAACCATTATGAAGTCAGTAAATATTGTGTTCACATTATTATAAGTGCACGTTATTTAATTTTAAGTTCTCACAAGGCAATCTATATCCATGAACATTTTGAGATACATAGTTTCAACAGAAGTTGAAAGTTAATGATACCAAGCGTTATATGAATCCGTTCACTTTCTCGCAGAAACGACACACCCGCTGAAATCAACATGGTGAAAGAGTTCGCGTTGAAGAATGGTGCCTTCAGGGCCGAGCTCTGCGACCACTGGGCCAAGGGTGGCCTCGGGGCCCTGGACCTGGCCGACGCTGTTATCGACGCCTGCGAGAACAGCTCCAAGTTCGACTACCTGTACCCGCTGGGGCTCTCCATCCAGGATAAGATCAAGGTCATCGCGACAGAGATGTATGGCGCTGGACAGGTCGAGTACACAGACGAAGTGCTCGAAAAGATCAAGATATTTACTAGCAAGGTCGGTACCGGTTTTTGTTAATAACTTCCTTGAGTTAACGATCTGCTACTGGGGATCTCTGATAATGGAAAGGTGAAGCACATAGTTTTAGCCAGAAGCTACACTTAGGAAATCCATTTCTGAATAGGTTATTTGAAAAAAAAATCTAATTAGTCCGTCAGGTAGATTTAAAAAAAATATCGCGATCACAAATGAAGAAGCAAGCACCATACTTTCATTTTCCGTGCTAAACTAATAGGAGTGTTATTATTTTCCTTGCCAATTTTCGATATGGAAATTACGCTTTTTATATTGAACTACAACAGAGTATTTAAATAAAAATGTGTGTATCACAGATTTAGATGCCAAGGATCTTTACGCGATCTATTCTGGTCTCCATCTATACTGGTCTCTAGAAAACCTATGAGCTCATCACGAGAGCAAAATAGAAAATATTGATCTGGGTTTTTTTACGAGTTTCTCAGAATTTCGTCGGGAAAATTTATGTTTACACACTAATTCGTTTGCAGCATCATGGAAATTACGCATGAGGTGCATACATTCCATTCAGTGCGATAATTTGCTGTATGAAACAGGCTTATCAAACAATGCGCTTTAATTTTGGTTTCTATTTACGTATTTTATTCTATTTAGGTAAGCCGGATTTAAGTTCACTATCAGCAAACCTTCTTTTACTCGACTGCGCTAGAAAGAGGGTTATGTTTTTTGAGAGTATGGAATGAAGGGTTTTTAAATAACAATTCCAAAAAAAGATATAATAATAAAAAAAAACCTAATAAGAAAGATACCTACATTTTCAAAACAAATGTTTTACCGTATTACCATAACACTGCAAGATAAATAAACGATAAATAAAATGCTCTTTATCATTTCAGGGTTACGACAAATTCCCAATCTGCATGGCGAAGACTTCCAACTCCCTAACAGGCGACCCGTCAGTGAAGGGTGCTCCCACAGGCTTCACACTTCGCATCAACAACATCTTCGCGTCGGTGGGCGCCGGGTTCGTGGTCCCCATGGTCGGCGAGATCTCGCGCATGCCCGGCCTGCCCACCCGGCCCAGCATCTACGACATCGACCTCAACACCAAGACCGGGGAGATCGAGGGACTGTTCTGAAAATACTGTACCTATGTGCTATAAAATGTTAAGGATTTACGTTCTATAATCAATGTTAATAAATGTGTTTAAATAATTGTTTGTGTTATTTCAATGGGAATCGGAATAACTATGTATTTAAAGCGACTACTAATTCTTGTTCTTCTATTTCCTGTAACTCATTTTTATTTCTGTCGAAGAGAAAAAGCAAAAAACTTAAAAGTATGATTAAAAAGGGTTATTTATTTCACTATTCACTTAACATTAACACTTAAGTTTCCGCGGGTGTCTCCTCTATTTCATTGACGATGTCGGTGGGTTGGAACGTTGTCGGCGCGGTCGCGTCGGTCGTGTTGCTCGGCTCGTCGTCGTCGCTGTCGTTGGCGCCCGGGTGTGCGTGCTGTGCGGGCGGCGCGTGCGCAGGTCGGGATGCGCGCGCTGAGCCCGGCGCTGACCAACTGCCTTGCGAGCGCTGGAATTTCGGACGGTTTTTGTTTTTTGAATAAATCTCAAAAACGAACATGAAACTTTTGTCAGAATGAATAGATAAAACTTTCCCTTCTTTAAATAAAAATCTTTAAAAATATCTATGAATTTAGACTGAGCGCAGGCTTCGGCAGCTTGTGTGTGATGACTTGCAACGCATTGCCACGCACCGACCAAACGCGGGAGACGTTGGATGGCACGGCGGTTCAGGTTTAGTCAGTAAGAGTCTGACACTACGCGCGTCATTCCGCGAGGTGTGTGTCCACGGGACTCCCCCGCCTTATCAAAAAAAGTCTTCGACGGCTTCATCATTAGTTTGTAATCTCAAAGGAATCTAAGCCTAAACATTTTTATGTAATGGTTTAGGACAATCATGGTCGTCTGATATACAGACAATATTGTGCGAAGTGTATTGAGACATCATTCACGTATTTTGTAGGCTACACATAAATTGTATTTGCATCGCAGTATTTCTTTTCGTCGTTAATCTGTCACCCGTAAATTTCCTACATGTATCGTATTTGCACTGCCTCGTAAATTATTCGAGTAATATAAATCAATGTTGAAGTAATTCAAGCGCGTGCTTAGATTGCAAGGTAACTCAGACACAAATTGATTAATTTATTGATAGTGGTGTGGTTTGTTTTGTTTATAGTTCATTGTGTTACTTACTAGTATGCTGATCATGTTTTATGGTTTAAAAGGATATAGGTATTTTAACCAAACAAAATATTAATTCTAAATTGCCATTTGATAATTTCATTATGGCTGCTTATGTGCCAGTAGGTCTTCTAAAAAAGGAAGAACGTTCTTGATTAGGGTGTTTGTGTTTTATGTCTCTTCACGCATAACTTCGTCGGTTGCCAACCGATTAGTTTTTTTTTTTTTGTTGAAATTGGTATACTTCCCATTCCCAAATGGTCCCGTGGTTTGATGACGGAATCTTGGAGAAATCGAGGAAACTCATCAAATTTAAAGTAAATCAAACAGAGTTTTTGGTATTTTTTTTTTTTACATCAAGCAAAGAATAAGCTTTTACGTCACCCGAGGAAGTCAGAGTCCATGAGAACTTTCCGGTAGTGCCAAAAATAATAAGGTTGACTGACCTCATACTGGTCCTTGCACTGGCGAACTCTGTCCAGGTACATGTCGTACACGTACTGCGCCATGTGCGGCATGTCGCGCACGCGCAGTGTCATGGCGTCGGGCACCACCGCGCATGCGCCGCGCTGCGCCGGCCAGCGCTCGCCCGGGACCAGCTCCAACTCCAGGGGACGTTCTACCAGCTGCAAAGAAATTGTATTTAAAATAAAATATCTTAGGACAATATCCACACACGGCCATCTGATCCCCAGTTAAGCAAGCAAGCAGAGCTTGTGTTATGGTAATCAGACAGCTGATAAATATACTTATATATTTCTAAATATATACATATTATAGATAAATCACACCCAGACACTGAACAAATGATCGTGCTCATCACACAAACATTTGTCCTGGGCGGGAATCGAACCCACGACCTCCGGCTTAGCAGTCAGGGTCACTAACCACTAGACCAACAGGCCCGTCGAATATAGACATCGAACTAAATGGGAGAAACCTTTGCCCAGCAGTGGGGGATAAAATAGGCTACATAGAATTTGTACCAATAACTATTTTTCTTCTTTTGTATTTTCGTCTAAATTGCTTGAACGAAAGATAGACACGTGATGTTGGAAGATTCTGACAGATTAAAATATTTCTGATATCTCTTTCTTCATTATCATGCTTTTAATATCATCTTTACACAACGTTAATATTATCTTTACCTTTTAATATTATCTTTACTTTACGCTTTGGGCACAAGAGTCTCCGTTCAAAATGAAATTTAAATCTCTTTTAGACCCTATGAAAGTTCATAGAGTCTAATTTGAAGGATAAGTATCCCCTAAAATTACTTTGAATATTTTTGTATGTAAATAAGTACACTAATTATGGAAATCGTCTGTCTTGGTATGGATATGTGATGAGGAGGGATGATACTTATTTAACTAAGAGAGTGATGAGTATGAATGTTGATGGATGGAGAGGAAGAGGAAGGAAAAAAAGAAAATATATAAGGATTGTCTAAGGACTGATATGAATAAAAAGGCGTAAATGATACTGTGACGTCCGTTAGGAGAGAATGGAAGAAAAAACCGTGTTGTGCCGACCCCAAGTAAATTAGGATAAGAGCAGGAAGAAGAAAAAAAAACACTAATTGCATACCTGGTTAAAAGTAGGTTGGAGTTCAAAGCAGTTCCTGAAGAGGTTGGCTCTGGCGAAGATGTAGAGCCCCAGTCGGGCCCTGGACGCGGCGACGATCAGACGTCGCAGGTCGCGCACGTGGCCAACGGCGCGAGTCCGCACCAGTGAGACTAGCGCGATGTCGTTCTGCTGACCCTGGTACTTGTCTACCGTGGTCACCTGTTGAATGGGAACTTAGATATAGTAATTTTAGGTACTTGGGTAAAGGTAGACAACGTAGCTAAGACACATTTCGTTCTTATAGAAACGTAAAACTAATCTTTATGATTGTGGAAATTGGCGTAATGTGTACTTTTACTTCTGATTTTCTTAAGATTCATAATCGAGTTATTTTGTTTTTTACAAAGTTGCCATCGTACTGTTACATGGCTGTCATTTAATGCTACTGCTGGAGAAATATCTCCCGAAGTGGTCTGGCGTAGTTCTACATACGATAACCTATTGAGGCATGTATGGCCTCTTCTCACCTCAAGAAAGTATAATTTCCTATCAAGGAAAATTTACTATTTGTCGTTGACTTTAATATTTAAGAAGTGGCTGATGTGGGTCACTTTTATTTTCGCATTTGTCCTTCACGTAGATTACATATAACAAATCTACGAGGCACATGTATTTTTTTTATTTTGCTACATGATGTCAGATGAATACGACGCTAATAACCAGTGGACGAGCAGTCAGTAATAGTATCATCGCTATTTTCAGTGCTATTATAAAGTAGTGACGTCAGTGCCTGTTACTGATCATACCCATGACATTTCATTGAAATTATCTACCAATATCTAATCAATAATTTGAATTAATGTTAGATCTACGTTTATGACATGAATATTAAATAAGCCTCATTCTACGCAGTAAAGTACACAATAAGCAATCCGTTATATTTTAAAGTGTGACGCTAGAAGCTCAAATGTAGCAATGACGGCACAGATATCCAGGTGGTGGATAGTTCACTGCACGCAAAATGCTGCGCGTTCGATCCCCGTACGGAATAAGCAATAATTATGTCTCTAATTTTAATATCCGTATCAAACTTTATAGAGCAACATACTAGTAGCAGATAATCTAATTATTAGAACGTTACAGAAATAATTTTCAGTATTTCTCATATTTATGAATAACTTTCATGACTCTCCTTCAGCAGATCGTCTCCGGTGAGTCAAACCTTTTCTATTTCAAATGTCAACAAAAATACATGTCGCACATGCGCGTGTGATAAATAAACTGACGACATTTCTTGAGAAAAATACCTGACAAATACTAATGTTAATATTGGAACACTGCGCCATTCACAACTTACTCTTGTTCTTGCTACTGAAAGTATATAATTTAGGCTTTTGCTTTTTAATACGACTCCCGCAGTAAGGAATTTAATCCTTGTATCGCGGAGGGTTTTGTAGACTCAAAACAAGCCTTTGCGGAACGTACAAATTATTGTCCTACGCGAGGATCGAACCCGCGGCACGTTGCGGATAGTGGTAATTAGCGTGGTGACCTATACCACACAGCTATTCGTGCATAATACAATCTGCACGCAAAATTACCCTCTGTCTGACGCAATCGGGTAAAAACAAATTACAAAATATGTAAAAGAATACGTAAAACTGGGTAAATATTTACCAGCAAAGCTCAATGTCTGTTTACTGAGTTTAGGTAACAAATTCTTGTAGCGTGTATAACGTTAAGCGAGAAGCGGAACAAATTCTTACTAAGAATTGCGGAAGTGATCTCAAGAAATGCCAAAACGGCAAGGAGGCGTTTGTGAGAAGCGAAGATGAACGAACAGGTTTTTCGACTGAGTAAGCTTCATTCATACTGGGTCAATTAACCGATGCCGGGGATTTAATGAAGAATGCGAGTCATTATAGAAGTCTGAGTGTTCTGGTGAGTCATACGATGCTGTTTGAGATAATCTGAGGTTATCCCTGATGACTCGTTTGGGATCAATAAATGTCTTTGTGTGAATGCGATCTCAAATCGGAAGTTAAATTTCGAGCAAATTTTTTTTGACTTCTGCATTAGAAATTATATTTTGAATTCGTGCACCTAGATTTGTTGGCTTGTGATTCGATCGATAAGTGTGTATTTTTAAGCCTGCGGGAAATAAATATTGACTAGCTTGGTAGGACGTTACATTTTTGATTCCCTGTATTCTTTAGAACAAAATTTATCTAAGAAATCTCCAAGTCAGTCACATCAACTCAAATCTGATGTTAGTTAATGAATTAACTAACATCAGATTTGAGTTAATGTAAGTTTTCAAACTTACATTAAAGCTATTTTCAGAATATAAATGTAAATTCTTCTAACATGATTCAATGATCAAGAGAAGATTAAAAAAAGATGTTACAAATGGAAAATAAAATCTAGCATAAAATGTTTTCAACGCATGGCTTTTGAGTATTTGCTATAACTAGCGACCACCCACAAACTGCTATGAAAAGAAATAGTATGTCTCATAAAAGTTATTGAAAGATGCCAAATTGCCACTTATAAGAAGTATTTTATGAACATTAATTACAATTTAAGTCTTTTTTTTTTCACTTTTAAAAACTCAAGGTGATAGAGAAAACAATAAAAGACAATATTGTTTTACAGTGCGACAGAAAAAGCTAGAAAATCAACGTTAGTTTAGAGATTAAGTACTTCATAGAAGGAATAAGCAAGGAAAGTAACTACTAGAAAAATAATTTCAGATTCTGTTGTCTTTTTGTCCATAACAGGAGATGACGCGATTTGCAGTGAATGTTTTAGGTTGCCGTCCTCGCTTATGAGATTAAAGTACTAAATTGCCTTACTTGCATAAATGGACACTAAAGCGGTTATTACACATTGAAGAGCCGATTAACCATGACTGGCTTTATAAGTGGCTGGGAATTGTTGCTCCAGAAACTAAATTGGCTTTTGTTTTTATTCTTGAAACCAATTTTTGAATTTGTACCACTGAGATTGAGGTGAAAGGAGTAAAGAACAATTGAACAAATTGAGTATCGATAAGGTTATGAAAACGTTTGTTCTCTAGTGGTTTGTTATTTGAGGTCCTAGGATAAAATGCTCATAAACCAGAATCTGACTGCATTTCCGACTGATAAATGATGTAGACGAGAATGATGAAACGTAGTCTCCCTATGAAGAGCCTTAAGCCTTTATAATATACGTATAGTATTAGGATGAACAAATTCAATTGTATCTACTTCATAGATTTTAAGTTTACGCAGTGTAGCTTTACCTTGTGAGGACGTCCAATCAGTGGGTTTTCAGCACATCTCTTGTCGATGACATCGCGTATCAGATGTTTCTGGCCATTGTATGTGGTGAGGATGGAGATGCGGTCAGCAGGCCATCCAACCAGCCGCATGTACATGAAGACAGCCACGACGTACTCTGCTTCAGCCAGATTCTGGGGACAAGAGAAAAAAAATAAGAATAAAATTACGGTTCCATTGATCATGGCTAATTATATCCGATCATTTAAACCTTTAGTGTAAGATTACATTAAAACATCTTGAAAAGAAACGCAGTGCAGTCTTGATTGAATGAGGACAGGGGGTTTTTAGGCACCACTTAAAGTAAGACTATTGCAGTTGTGGAAGCGAGTTGGCGCAGTACAAGGCGTAGAGCGGCATCTCGCTTCCACCACTGGCTATTTCAGACTACTGACTACCATACTTTATTTTCTGTAATATTGTCCGCTAGGTTATGGTTACATTGTCGCATGGCGTTGTGTTACGCATGATCGTGTAAATATTGGCAAGCTCTTCAAAGCCGAAGTATCGTGTTGCCTTTAATTTGGAACATCTGTCTCGAACACAATTAACCTTTATTTTGAGTAGCTGATCAGCTTTCTTAGCGAGAAAAACATTTTTGGAAGTAGGTACGAAATAATTAATTTTAGTCAAATTAACAAGATGTCGTTTAAGAAGACTTCGATTTTATTTAAATTCTAAACCCGGTATTAATATTTGAACAACATTGTTACGTTATCCATATAAACATGTAGTAACGTCTACATTTAGTCATATTACGTCATTCATCGCCTATTGTAGCGAGATTTCGTAGTCCATTGCTTTTTTTGCACGTAGGTCTGTACAACATAGTAATCGTGCCCGGAAATGTACGCAAATGTGACCATTTATTGTCACAGTCAAGGTAATGTGGATATAAAGATGACAGATAACAACAATATAAACGTATCTATATTTAATATCTCTATGACTCAGGTCTCAGGGCAACGATGGAAAATGATGACAGGTGAACAAAATCAGGATATCCGCAACACGACAGTTTTATTATTTTTAACCCGCGCTGCGCCTTTCTCCAACTAAACATAATTCAGGATAGCAAGAGTGACAGGATCGAAATGAAAAACTAAAATTATGCTGAACTAAAATGAATGTACAGTGCAATTAGTTTGAATTAAATAGAAAAATACTAGGTTCTTTAGCGTGTTCTTTTATTTAATCATTATATAAGCCTTTTGATCTCTTTGCATCTCTCTCTTCTTAAAAGTTATAATTTTGATTTAGGACGGAGTAAATAACCGTCGTAATTGTTGTAGGTAAGTCTGAAGTTGGCAAGTAGCCGACACACATACCTATGATGCGTAGATAATGCAAAGCGGTTTAAGGCTGCGTAACACTGGGAATGCGTAGCGAGGGATGTGTTTTAAGGCAACTAACGGAATCACGTAATTTACCTTATTTTTTGTTGTTTTTTTTGGGTTGGTCCTCATGGACCCACCCCCTCCGAAGAAGCTTTTTATTGACTCACCCCTGGTTTCTCAGACGCTGATCAACACAAAAATTTGTTAATCGTCAGTCAAATCTAATTTCAAGCTCTGTGATTGGTTGTTAGTCTTATGATCAACCTACCACAACTGTGATCAGTTGATTTCACAACGAATTCCCTTGATCAGTTTTTCAGAAACCGGGGGTAAATCAGCCATTTTGGTGTAAGCCGTTACTTCATTTACCTAGCCGTGTAACAGACTTCTATTCATAGAGCGGTTCTGTAGACGCAACCTTACCTGTGGTATTTAGGAGGCTTTTAACATACCATTATAATTCAATGCTAATTTGTTTATTATGTAACCAAGTATTTACATTCATATGACACCAAACAACGCCGACGTAATAATATTTGCGTTTGAGTATGTTAACGAGTAAAGACAATCGTGTACTAACACTACTAACTACTTGACCAACGCTTAGATTTTTATTTAATTGCATTAATATTTACATATATGAACGCTCGTGCATTAATAGCCTTCGGTTTCGAAGAACTGATTATATATTTGCAATGTTTACGACAGTATGAAAATTAGTTAGGGTAAGTACATCACGTTATCCATTTAAGAATATTCGGACAGTTTACATATTTGTGGCAAGGAAAAGTGTCGTGATTTTTCTAGCCAATTGTGCCACACTGCCGAGCAAAGGCCTTTCAGTCCTTCCACGGTTTTCTGTCCTGCGCCACCGCGAACCAGTCCTCGCGGTGTACGTTCAAATCATCCCGCCACCGCTTTTTGGGCTGGCCTCGGCGGCGCTGTCCATCTGACATCCATCTCCATAAAGGGCAAACATTACTTGCTCCAAATACATTCAACTCTTTATGGATACATTTTAAAGCAAAAATATTAAAGTTTTCATAGCGATTTGAGTTCTACAGAATGAATCATTATCAAATGACAAAAGATGTAATTATTTATTGCATTTATGAGAAACTTTACACCCACTACTTAATATTAATGCCCTAGGTAGAAATTAAGTCGTTGTAGACAGATCTAGTAATAACAGCTTAGGGTTCTTAGACTGAAGTGTAACTAATCTAAAATCAGTTGTTGAATAGTATAATGATGTCATGGATCAGGGCACGGCAGACACTAACAGAATACTAGTCAAAAATAACTGGAATTAAAACATTAATTTTATTATTAACCTTTTATTAACCTCATCATATCATATTATAAGCTACTTATGGTGTTTCTTGATTTGGAGGAGTTATTGACAGAGACATTTGGGGATTGTGCAACTAGGGTCAAGAACGTTTCAAAAATGCCAAAGAAGGTCTATTTAAAAAAAAACCTTTTTGATTTGATATTATTTGATTGAAGGGAACTTAAGCTTCATTGCTCTCAAAGGACGATTGTTGTCTGCAATTGTTAAAAAAATTACGGACATACATACACCATACCCCAAATTATATTATTGGAATCTAGTCTAAAGAACCTAAGTAATGTTGGACCTCATGGCAATGGTTTCCAGTTCCGTCCCTTTTTATTTAAGCTGGTATAAGAGGGACTATTTTATGTTTTATTACGAGAACAGACGAAACCTCTTTGAAGACTTCAAAGTGACTGACCTCTCTATCCTTCCCTTACAATAGAAGAAGATAATGACATTTTCCATCTGGATCTAAAACATTTGTGCCATTTAATGATGTGACATTTTATTTTATAACCGCATCACAGATCTACTTATACTATATGTCGACCTATAGAGTCTTTAATTCTAGTACGTGTGTTTGGTCGTGTTATGTTATCAAATTCCAGGAAAACATGATATTTGCTAGATACGTTATATCTTTAAAGTCTATATACTTAATACGGTGAAGTGTTTACAGTTTAGCTGCATTGCCGAAGACTTGAGCAGATTTTTTGAGTTTTACAAATTTGTCTTGATTTTCTGATCTTCTACCTGCCTCTTAGGAACGTATCAGGATTTGCATACCTAGATTATATCATTGAACATTATGCATTGTTTCACGGTTGAGTAAGCGAGCTATTATTGGATATTTGTGATACCAATGTATCGCAAATTAGTTGGTTTTATAGCATATCTATACTTAATACTGAGATCACGAAACTTCGTAATATCTTTAAAAGGACCTTTGACTAAGAATATGAGGTGTTCCATGAGACATCTAGTACACCTTAGATGACTAACCAGAAATTATGACAAACTGCTAATGAATATGGATATTTTTATAATAAGCCTCAATTATGTTTTCACAAAAAAGAAATTTATGAACGAGAAGTCGAAGAAAATATTCTGTTGCAGTGCTCAATTTTTTTTTGGAAACTAATATTTAGATATGACCAATACGTTTTAGCTTAGACAATAATATAATATCTTTTCGAATATCACTTCATAAAAATGTTAAAAAGCTAATATTAAGGCAACTATCTAGTCCAGACCTGATCTTTGCTTTCAGACATCCGTACGTTTTTGTAGTTCAGATCCTTCCTTATAACAGCAAAAAAAAAATGCAGAAAGGAATCAGTAATTCTCACAAAACCACATGGTATGTCGTCAGTAAATGATTGCGTCATTCACAATGACCCCGTGGTTTTAAGCACGCCTTCATAAACCCGATGACGTAGCGTTTAGTTCAAGTTACATAAAAAAGGTACAAAAAAGACCCTCAAATATGGTCTGGGTGCCTTTGTGTTGCCATGTGTGGCACGTACAAAAACAATTGAAAAATTGCGCTTTTAGTCTTGGTATAATTAGCATCCATATGTTATTCACAAAGAATTCGAGTCTGGTGTGGAGTGAGAAGTTATTAATTGGTGATAAATGATAATTTACATGTCTTCTGAGTTATCTGTTTTAGAAACATTTTATGGCTAAACGAGAATCGACTAATATACGAGTAAAATTGATTAAAATGGCAAAATAACATTTTGAATATTAGAAAAGAGGCAGGAGATCAAATGTGAGACCCCTTTATAACGCTACACACATCGAGGAGGAGTGGCACTCTTGACCGTATACAAAGGCCCCAAACAAACATGTCAACATGCATTCCAATCAAATCTTTAGATAGTCTTGGAAATGCTATAAATATTAGGTGTGGCCAAAAAATCGCTACATGCCTAACGATACCATTTATTCTTTGACTCAAAACGAGACATTGGTTTATTAGGTTAAATGCTACGTAGTCAATAAAAAAAATAACTAACTTAAAAAAGGAGGAGGTTTCTCAATTCGACGTATAAGTTTTTTTTAGAGAGCAAAATCAAAGGAACTTCAAATTATCGCGCGGTTTCAGAAAACGAGACCATTTCGTGTCTCACTGTTCATTTCGGGACACTGGGACTCGTAATTGTAAAAAGGGACAGTTCCGTCCAAAGCGGGACGTTTGGTCAAGTTATACATACCTGATAGAAGTAAGGGCTGGGTTCGGTCTCACCAGCTCCATTAAAGTCATCGACGTTAACCAGCTGGAAGTCGTAGCGCAGGCCGGCGTTGGCGGCGCGGTACTCCGGGAGCCGCGTCACGTGGCCCAGGTCACCCAGCGCCAGGTACCGCCAGCGGTATAGGTTGCAGATACTGTTAAGAATAAACTCTGTAGAACATCCTTCTTAAGTGATTGGTAAAATGTAATATGCGGTATCGCAGACCCTAAACCGACCGGCGTGTATGAAGCGATTGATGAGTGTGGACGAAGCTAAAGTGGTATGCCAGGATAGTGGCAAATGAAAAGATGTGATCTCTGCCTACCTCCAAGGGAAAGAGGCGTGACGTTTATGTATGTATGTATGTATGTAGACTTTCATAATGCTTTGTGCTGTTCGCCGTTTGAGATCTTGAGGTATACCGCCATGTCTAAGCAATTTAGTGCGACGTGCTCCGTTTATAACTTTGATAGGGATGTTTTTAAAAGTGCTCGGTCTCAGGAGACAAAGGCAGAAATTGGATGTAATTGAAGATGAGGATTTGATTTCAAATTCTTACAAATCATCTAAATCATCTCAATTTTTCTATCTTTTAGGTAGAATTGAGCGATGCCCAGTTTTAGTTTCGTTTGTAAGTACGGGGATTTTACATGCTCAAATCAGTATTGGTCCATTCTGAGACCGCACATTAGTAATTAGCAATACATTGTACCAAACACAATGCATGCGAATGTTAATCATTTCAACTGCAATCTGTGTGCGACATCACAATTGTCATAAGTCATCAAAGCCTAATGATTGCTGAATGACGAGACCGATTCGTGGAACTACACAATGTTATGGAAATCTTAGAATCGCTTTGGGAGGGCCATGTAATACATTTTTGTCACTCTTACTATAGATTATATCTTCCATATACGATTCCATTTGCGTTTTGACTTAAATCTTGATTTTTATCTCCTCGAAATGTGTGTGTACTTTTTGACGACACATGATATCCAAAATTGATCCAAAAGTTGGATCTGAACTGTAATTTGATAGACAGCCCTTACTGATCAGGAATGTAAGCACCTAATAGCCTAATACGGGTCTTTAAGGATGCCAATCTTTAAAATTTCCTATTTATTTAAGGATACGCATACGAGTTTGCAAAAAAACATTTTGTTCAGAATTTATTTATTAAATACTACTCTTCTTTAATATAAAAAGGATAAAGGATATTAACACATTACAATCATCCGTTTTAATTTATTTCACCTAAAACAAATGGAACATAATCAAGACCTTACATAGTATATCTGTTACCCTATATTTCGTATGGACAAATGCTTAACGACAAAAATATGTCGCGACGTCTTGAGGAATCATTACATAATTATGAATGTTGAGACTTACATATGTAAATCACTAAACCGTTTTGCAGGCAAACAAATGTAATATTAACATTGAAGGTCAAGTATGAATGATCTCTTTAGACTGAGTCTACATCATACAATTGTATAAATAATGGCAATTTGAACCTTCTGCCTACGTCATAAAAGTCACATGTCTTTGTAGAATAAAATAACAGAATTTTTGAATCAGCTGTTGATATTTCGTGGCGGTCGTAACGTATGTAGGAAATTTGGCACAAATTTTTAAAAGAAATTAAGGAAGGAGTCAATAAGGAAAGACGATTAAAATAAATATTTTGCAAAAACATTGTTTTAAGGTGAATAATATAATGAGTTTCCGAATTTTAACCCATTAATGTAGTTTCCTCCCTCGTACAGCAACGGCCAAATAAAAGAATTTCGGCTTTTCCTTTCTTAAAATCCGCCTTATCGCCGCAAAATATCAGACATGTAATCATTGTGAGCAAACGAGGCTATGCAAACAAAGTTCACGTACGATATCGCACGTCCGTCTGTTTATCCTCAGCCTTACATTGTGTACGCACCTTGTCTTACTACACATGACATCAACACAAAGTTCAATTCTAATAAATTCAGTGTTATTTAGACAGACGAGGTTGAATAAATTGCAAATGCATAGAACACAAGTTTCGTTTTATCCCACTTGAAAAACAAAATGATGGTGGGCGATTGATGTTATTTTTATAGTTCTAAGAAACTTTGTTACGTTCTCGTTTTATTTTAGAACAATTTGGGGAATTAATAAAAAAGGCAAAAGTTTAAGAATGACGGGGCTTGGGATTCTGAAGAGGGTTTAGCGAAAGGGAAAGAAATACCTCGGTCTCGCTCTTCCTTGTGCGTCTAACTCCACATAGGGCACGCCGAGACGAACCATCCTGGTGAAGAGACTCTGTTCCATATTGCAGTACTTCTGGAAGGCCATGTTCTTGACGACGGGCGGCAGCTGGTGGTGGTCCCCGATCATGATCCACCTCTTCAGCCTCGAGCGCCCGTCTTGAGGGTTTTGCAGAAGCAACGGAATGAACGTCTCAATCTCGAGGATCTGAGCTGATTCCTCCATCAATATGTTGTCGTATTTGAAACCTGCGAAAACATGCGTTAGTTTAGAGATAGTACGGTATTTGAAATACTTATTGTTAACAAATGTATGACGGAAATGAATTAATTTAACTTGGAATTTATAGATTAGGTTTGTTACCCATAAGAAAAAAGTTTTAAAAGCTTTTAGACGTATGACTGTACGGAAATCATGGCAATTAACAAAAGTTGAGTCATTTTGACTTATCATCGGCATCTTTATGGTTTGGGTATACCCAACTTCCTGCCTATGAGTACAATTATGAATTCAACCTTATTTTATGAATGATTCTAAGAAGGCTTGCGGCACGTGCTACATATTATTGTAAACAGACCAATTGGTATAGTTGGAAATTAATAGAAGTTGCGTTTTACCCATTTGCACGAGCTCCGATCTTTTCAAAGCAGCGTGTGTACATGTCATTGCGATAATTTTTGCTTCCTTCACCAAAAGATATTTGGATCGATCTAATCCTGATCGTAAAAGTTCAAAAGCACGGAATTCTTCCAGTTCTTCAAATATATGGTCGATGTACCTGTGGAGGGAGAAAATATTTCAACAATTCTCGCTTCAAAAACATGATACAAATTCATTTTACATCCTATGGTATGCATTCATAGGTTGTACGGTCCATTAAACATTCTGGGTTAGTCAGGTAACTCGAACAAAAACATAAAATACTCCGAACTTTTGCCGTCGCGTCGGTTAGTGACCTTCAGTGTATCGAAGCAAACCGCCAACCTTGGCCTTGACAGCCGATTAAATTCGTCCAATGTTGACCATTACTAAGGGCGCCTACACTCGCGTTATCAAAGCGACTACGCTGCGTATACGCTCATTGAACTCCCACGCTGAAGAAACGAAAGTTTGTAAGCGGCCTTAGGATTTACACATATTCAGAAGAATGAACACTTCACTAGCCTTTAAGGCTAGTTCGCATTACACTAGTACTTTAGTCGAGTAGCGAGTAATTTAGTGGCTAAATGTGTGCGAACTACAAAAAATTAGTCAAGTAGTTTAGTGAATGATTTAGTCGAGTCGATTCATTTTACTCTATTTTTTCGGGCGAGTGGTTTGCTGGCTAGAAAAAGTCCGAACCTACATTGATTAGTCGAGTACATTAGTGGTCGTAAGAATCGCACTTCTCAAAAAGGTATCTTTACGCTGAATTCGAGTGTGTATTTTTGTTATAGTATGACCATTACCGCTGTACCGCGCCTTAGGAAGGCGCGGGGCGAGACGGGGGAAGCATCGGCTAATGCGATTTGTCTGTTCGCTAGTGTCAAATTCGAATTCAAATTCAAATTCAGATCGAACTGTCTATGTCAGAAACACATGAGATTCATATTCAAAGATGGTTCTTGCGATATCTCGTAATGTTAAGACATATTGAATAAATTGTTTACGGCATTCAATAAAGTCATTTTTTTAGTAAACCAAGTCCTAATTTGAAATATTTTGAAATAAGCTCAGTTAAATCTGACTATATTTCATTAATATTTAATTAAATAAGTAAAATACATAATATGTAGTTAAACGAAGTGAAATATTTAGGTATGCTTATTTAATTAATTTCAAATTAAATAATTAACCTCAATTAAATGATTTAATATTGTCGTGCTTGTAGAACAGTAAACTGATATCGTAAGATCTATCCGACAAAATGAATGTCATGTGATCTCGTGCACTTTTTTTCCCGGCCCCCACCTCACCGCGCATACCTAAGGCGCGGTACAGCTGTTGTGGCCAAACTTTAACAGAAAATTCACAGAACTTTCGGACATTCTAATACATAATATAAAAAATAGCTAACTAAAACCCTTAATGCTCCATATCATCATTCGTATTGTAAAAGCGGACGATCGACGTTGGTTCGGAGAGCACCACGAACATTGTGCGCTTCGAACCAAAAGCCGCGTCATTGCGCCGCGAATGGTTCGTCTCGCATGCATACGACTAAACTTAAACTTTGCCCATTCTTTTCCCTCTTTTTCGATGATTATGTAATAGTGTTGTAGCAACGGTAGTTACCGCAACTAATGCAATTTTGGATTGTTTTGATTGAATAGGCGGCACGTCAATGAGAATATTCACGCAATGCTAGCATAATACGACTGTGGTTCGGAGTCTGGTGCGGTTATCTGTTGTGTAGACCGCGCCGTACTACATCGGTGACTACTTTTACTCGCAAACGCGAACGGCACGCGAACAGAGCGCGTTCACTCAACAACGCTGCTTAAGCACGTGGCTATAAAACGCAAACAAAACAAATCCGAACGCGCGCGTTTCTGCCGCGCAGTCCAAACGCGTAGCTATAAAACCAGCCTAAAGGTGTGCTAAAGGTCGTTGAACTGTGACTATAAATAAGTCTATTCACACTATGTCACACGGAAGTAGGTTCGTTTTGTCGAGTCAAGTTTATTGTATGGATATTTTTCCTTCTATTACGATTTTTGTAAAGGCCTTTAGTGTTAAAATGCATACTTTGTAACCTTAAAAAAGAGAAGAACAAAAGGCACAACAAAAATAATAATTAGGGTCTTTTTTATTACTTGTGGCTTAAAAGTCCGACCTCATAATTAATTAGGATTGCATTATTTAAATACATTTTTTTTTCTTAGGAAACGGAAGTCCCGATAGTTTTATCAGCGCTCCAATAATAGGATCTAATTTTAGTAGTAGTCATGGAAATTACAATTACCGATATAGTATCTGGTAACAATATATCATAACATCTGTGTATTTGTACGTCAGTGTCTGTCTGTGGTCCCCCAACATATTGCTATACGCCCACCACGCTCGGGCGTCATTAAAACACTTTTTATCAAGTAATCACGTATTTTGATGACTTCGCGAAAACAAGAGCTATGAAGGAGGTATTACAAGACTTATTTCTGTGATCCGTTTCGGGATTCCCGACGAACTTTCCATTACGTAGCTTGCAAGTAATTGAGTAATTGACAAAAAATATCCGTGAGATAGATCACCAAAAAATATGAGACTTATTTTAGTTTCTATTTAAATTTTATTGTTTAATTAAATTACTTTTATTTAAGAGGGAATGTCGATTAGTGTCGGACTCAAAATTCTATAAATCCTTACCGGTAACAGCTTCTGGCAACTTCCATGTCTTCGTCATAAGTCTTCCCGGGGAACAAAGGTTTGGGGGCGTCATCGAAGAACTCGTGGAAAGGAAACTCTTTGCTCACTGTTTCTACTGATTTCGTCTGGAAGGCAAAGTTAGTAGTTAGATTAAGAGAAAAAAGATTATTAATCGATTATTAATCGACACCGATTAAAAATACCGCCTTGTCCCTGATTCCC
This sequence comes from Chrysodeixis includens, assembly GCA_941860345.1. Lineage (NCBI taxonomy): Eukaryota > Metazoa > Arthropoda > Insecta > Lepidoptera > Noctuidae > Chrysodeixis > Chrysodeixis includens. The sequence goes on along the minus strand of OW796108.1, from coordinate 6,198,437 downwards.
CGTTTACTGCCTGAGCAAGACTAAGAGAAGAGATAATAATTTGTACCTGGTCTTGAGCACATTTGCTGAGGAAGGTTTCCCAGCGCGGCCTGACGTGGTAGACGTGGAAGTGGTGCGCCAGCTCGCAGGTGGCGCCGGCATCATCGCCCGCGTCCAGGGTGCTCTGCAGCCGCCCCACTAGCTTCAGCAACTCCAAACGCTTAGCTAGCACGTAGTTCACTCGCCCGTATCTGGACAAATGGATAAGTTAAGTCAGAATTTGGATATAGTAACATTCCTTAAAACCTAAAGGTAGGCCATCTTTGACTTTTAAAGTTAGATAATTTTGCTGCGGGATGTTTGTGAAATTTACCACGACCCTGGCACTCAAAGGGCTCCAGGAGAAACATAGTGGGTTTTAGTCAGTAAAAGTCTGACACTACCTCCCGCTGCGCCCACAGCGGGCGGGGTCATTTGATGATTTCCCACGAAAAAAAAAGATTAGTTAATTTCAATTGTGGATACGAGACAGCCCATAACGCGGCGTTTTGCGACGTCTCGTTCCCACAAAGTTGTTGATGGTACGTTCCCTGAATGTTAGTCAGTTACTAGAATAGTATGTTCTCTAACAAGAAGATGTTTTTTCATGCAAAAACCAAATTAGCTTGGGGCCTGCAGTACATAAGATAAAAATGTATAGTTTCTGAATATTACTATACGGTCTAATTTAGATCAATATCCTGCTTTTACTATTACATACAAATAGATAATATGACTGGTATTATTCGTAAATGCGCACAGAATCGCTTTTTATTCAAGCGAATCGCAAAATAAATTCCGGTAAGAAGATACTTAAAGAAAAAATTACATAACTATTATATGCCCCTACTTGTGCAACCGAATTTCAAGTTTTTGTTGTTTCAAGTTACGTTATAAATGATTCATGTTTCTGCGAAAAGGGTCGGTAAAATAACGGAGTTTTTAAGTGGGTCGATCAAGTACCCGATTACATAATACCACTTAATATGACCCTAACCTCTGTTATTTCCAGTCAATTAGTAAGATCAAGTGGGATTGCCTGTCCTGGGATTGATCTAGATTGTCCTAATCAAGATTTAATAATAAGCTTTGTCCTAATCTCCGGAGATTTGAAAAAAAAATATTTATAGATGTAGGTATATACCTACATCTATAAAATTTTATTTTTACATAGTTTGTTAATTAAATGAAGATAATATAATTTTACAATTAATTTATGTGTTATCTTTTTAATTTATTTTCGATCAGTTCGTTTATTTAAGACTACCTACAGGTAAAATATGTGGGTACGATAACGATTTATATTCGGATCAGACATGCGTAACATGTGTGCGTGTAACATGTCTGGAATCAAAACTTTATGATAAGAGTGAGTTACACTAACAGTATACATGTTAGAGTATCGCAATAGTTTATGAATGTCCGTCCGATTTTATTTATTTTACTGTAGAATTAGGTGAATGTTAACTCGGTAAATTTCCTTCGAATTCACCGGGGCAAAAAGTCTTCGAGTGTTTAACGGGATAAATAAAGGAGTCAGAACCGGTACCCCGTTGGAACTGGCTCCAAAATATTTATTCGGATATAATTAAGAACTGACGTAGCCAATTTACGATATGACCACAGTACAATAAAACATAAAGTATGGAAAGTCAATAGAAATATGTCGCGAGCGTGTCGTCGCAACGACGAGATTGATGTTATTAAAATCCTAGGTGGGCAGCCTCATCGCTGTTACGTATCGTGCAGTCGTAGGAAATTATTTATTAGAAACGGCCGAGTAAAACTACTGTATGTATTTATACTGTGATATGAACGTCCATGTAATGACTTGCCTGAAGTAGGAAGACAACAATAACTCACTTAATTTAAATTTCTCTGAAATAAACGTAACCTTTAGCCAAATTTACGAGAAGGAAGAACCTTCTCAAGCCTATACTTTTTGTTATATTTTTCTGTGACATTCTATATTGTATTGTTATTGTAAATATGTTAAAAAAAAAATTAAGCAAATGTATATAATTAATTATAAGTTAATGATAGCCCTCAAATTTACAACGCCTGAAAAAGGCCGTTAAGCTGTGCCTGTTATTTTATTAAGACCTTTGTATTACCTTAACATGTAATAAATATTTTTAGTTTGAGTTTGAAATCATAATAAAATAATGATAACTTTTAAGTTGATTTCAATAGTAAATAGATATATTAACAAAACTGGCGACTTACGCAATGTCTGCAAAAAAGGAGATACCTACCCAATATGGTTTTTTTTTCAAAAGGGCATCATATTTTTTTATTATATACTAGATCACTTTTAGTTAAGAATATAGAGCCATTATGCTAACGGCGTGCCTTTAATCAAGTGACATTTTTTCATTAATTCCAGTAGTCAACAATTGTAATATTTGTTATCGACCAAAAGCTTGTCTCGAACCATCGAACCATGTAATTCTCTTTCAGTTCATGGCCAAAAACATTTGCAACGTGCCACCAACACTATGACTCATTTTAAATTTAAAACTGCCTATTTTTTTGCATTTCAGGCAATTGCTTTACAGTCATGTACAGTTGTGTGCATATGACAGTCAAGGGAAATTTACCCATCATTGTTTTGACAAAGACTCTGGCAATGTCAAAGTGTTGCCTCTTTTATGGGGTGCACTGTACTTAATTGAAGTGTTTAATTTGTATTTTTTTTATGTCAAGGTGTTCATAAAAAGGCGAGAAGATGTTTTTTATTAGTCTATTCAACGATACTGGCGTCTCTAGGATATTATTTACAGTTTGTCGCAATGAAGAAGTATAAATGCAAAAATTAAAGTAGAGAGAATTCTTAAACGTTTATAACCAGCAGCATGTTCCAAGGTTTAAGACTTCATTAAAGTCTCGAAATAGTTTATGTTACAGTCACGGAATGTCGGTGGTATAGTTCTAACAGGAACAAATAAACTTACCTTCGCAGAACACTCAATATCGGTTAAAAATACCGCAGTTCTTTGAAGAGTATGGGCTATAGGCGCAGTTTCATTACAAGGTAACATCGTAACATTTTTAACTGTAATAGGGATGTTGAATATCGTCAGTTTTAAAATAAAAAATAATAAACTCGTATTGTCTCTTTTTCGGAAAAGACGACCAATAAATAAAGCAAAAATGGGAGTTCATGACGTCATTAACCGAAGGCACTGATGGAATGAAACATATCGGTTAGTGTTACTACAAGTCTATACTCGTCAATTTTAATTCGACATGGTATTTCGAAAATAAAAATATTTTTCACCAATCTATCAGACGGATGGATATAAAAACAATTAACCCCCTTTATTGAAGGTTTTCGAAGAACGAGCATAACCATATATTTGAGAACTATGCTTGTATCTAAGAAGTATCCGTTACTGAACTTTGACTTCATAAGAACGGCTTCAATATATTATTAATCGCCATACAATATCTGCAATTCTGCACATGGCTCCGATAAAGAACACTTTAAACTCAAGTGGATCATCGGTTCATGACTCTATGCTCCGCTTTGTTTAGTCGGCACCGTTTACTTTATTAGTCTACAGTTAAAAGAAATCTTACGCCATATTTCGTGACTAGCAGAACAGAGATAAGCTAAGATTATTGTAAGGGTGTGAACCGGCTATTTGATAAAACACAGAAGCGATTTTAAGGCGAAGATCAACTATAAAAGAGGCTCATTAAGTGCATAAATATTTAAACATCGTGGCGATCGTCAAAAAAGTTCCGTGCAGTTCCCGGTGCGAATAGGGCTGACCCATATCGACCAATGGGTGTCGTAAGAGGCGACTAAGGGAAACTACGACCCGGTGAATATTACCTAGCACCTCGGGTCAACCTCCTGGTGGGGAGTAAACCACCAGCAACAGCATTCCCAAGGAGGGTTGGCGTCAGGCAGGCGGCCGGCCGTAAAATACAGCCTAAACTTAAGCAGCATGAGTAAAGACATGCTGCGCTGACCCCAAATAATAATTGGGAGAAGGGCAGGGGAATGATGATGGCGCTCGTCAAAAAAGCGAGGGATTTTTTCGTCCTGGTAATTTTTCATATTTTCATTATCATTCGAAATATTATATACGATCTTTTCATCATTAATTTAAGGCCTAACACTTTTCCTTCAGTAAATTCAGTTACGGCAGTTTAAATAATACAACAGTGGCCATATTAGCATAAAGTCTATTTGCGCCAAATATGCGTTGGCTGTAACGGTACGTATTGTAGTCTCCAGTACTGGTGACGTAGGTAGAATTAGAAGTAGCTTTTCACTGTTATTTTCAATAATTCATGAGGCTAGAAGTCAATGACCTATCCGGGGTCCAGTTAAAAGGAATAAATCAAGTTGAGGTGAAAAAGAAATACTGCGTTTTCAAAGATGCGCATATTTTGCGTAAATCATTTTCGAAATGAAAAGAGGCTAAGTATTCAGACATCTTAGTGGCTTATAACTCATGAAATTGTGTATTTTGTAGAATGCATTTTGTGGTCGAATTGAAAGTTTAAGGTAATGTGATAAAAACTCCAAGTGGCCAGTTATGTGAAGCTGGCATCAGCAACCAAAGCTGGTTAACACGATTTCCAGAGAGCCAGAATTTTTCAGTCATACGCAGAAATTGGTGGTTAGTATGTCTTCCATTATACTAGGTGTCGCAAATATTTTGCTACCTAACAGAACCTCAGCAACTCATTGAATTGAATGTAAACAGCTATTAAAAAGTCTAATAGTGTTAACTGTTACTGCTGATCGAACAAGACCGTCTCATTTCCAAAATAGAACTAAAGTTTTTACCCATTTCTACAAATATTTGCAACAGAAACATGTATCTGGAACATTTTTGTATGGCCTGAATACCAAATCAGCAAATACAATAGCAACATTATTCAGTCGCCGCTCTGCTCCATTGAACAAAGGAAGCATTCTTTGTGAACACACACATAGTATTATACTTATAAATCTTGTGGTCTTTATCATGGGTTTTGGTGCGTATAACCATAAATCTATGTCGGTCGTTGCGAAACTTTACAAAGGCTCATTTAGAGAGCGAGAAATATGGTGCGACTTGCAGTACATTGCAGAGCCGCGCAGCTTAGGTATCAAAAGTAGTATACTATTGCCGTCAATGTATCGCAACTGCACCAAAGTCGTCGCACCGTCGCCATCAGCTATAAATCACAGTCACAGCGAATTTCAAGCATCCACTGTAATCTAGGATTCGGGTCAACATCATTATCGCATAGCCCGAATACAGTTTTGTTGACTCAACTGAATACTTCTGGTATTCAGGTAAAGCATGTGCCACAATGAACATAATAGCAATGTTTAAATACATATTGCGTGAAGGATTGTTGTAAAACATTAGCATCAAAGTAATTTTTGACATGTTTGCTAGAAATAGTATCAGACGAAAAAGAAACAGTGAACCGAAAGCGTGCAGCGTACCAAGAATTTGGCGAGGCAAAATATCCCGTGGCGTCAAGAACAACATTTTAAACCGGTTTAACCTTTTCATGCTTCCCGTGTGTATAGTACTTTTTTTGGTCATGGTGTACTTTCGGCATGGTTCATACAATAGTTCAACAATTTATTAGGTGTATCGTCGATTCATTTCCAGAAAAAATACATTTGGCAACTGTAACCACTAGTGAACATACCTGAAAGAAACCTAACCCTAAGTGTTTTAAGTCGTAAACTGGTCACAAGAAACAAAACAATAACATCAGTTTATAGCTGTTCTACTACTACTGGCTGGAAATAGGCAAAATAGGAAAAGTCAAAGGTGTAAGTTTTCCAAACCTGGAGAAATCCTTATCCGTCTGGAGTGCCTCCTCTCCGTGTCCAAGACGCAGCAGATGCCGTTCATCCACATCCAGCTCGGCTACCTTCTCGAACAGCTGGTTGAGGGCCTGGTTACTGTGCGTCACCACCAGGTTGCGCTGCCACGGGAAGTTGTGGTACAGGTTCGATATGATTTGTACCGCTACGTCCGTTTTACCTGTTGCAATTGACAGTAAAAAGGATATTTTTTAACTATATTGCCATGGGAAGCCGTGGTACAAGTACTGAGGCCTCAGTGACATCATCCATTTAAAGCTATAAAAGGGGTAAATTTATAATTTACCATTAGTCTTATAACCACCTTCAAGTGTATTCCGACCAGATCTGCTGATATAGATCATGATTAAGAAATTACGATGCAATCATTTAACTTTAAGTGAAAGTTTTCGGTAGCGTCATCATCAGATTTCCTAGTAGAAAAAAATGATTGCAAATCAAAATATTGGACGTTGGAAACTCCAGTTGCGTCAGAATGAGATCGTGCAAAGTCAATTCGTACAATTGTATAGTACCTACAGTGTACCAACTATTTCATTGCCTTATCCAATATTCTCAGAATCTCAATACTTAACAAAGGCCTTTGAAAGACATGACGATAAATTATAACTGGAGTTCACATCTCCTAAAATAAGGCTATTGCAGCTGTGAAAACGAGATAGCGTTACAAAGTACAGAGCAGCGTCTCTGTTCCACAACGCAACGGTCATATTAAGAGGTGGTGGTATCGTCATTTAGGTACCAAAAGTAAGTGTGTCAAGTCAAAAAAACCTTCCAATTCACAACCTCATTGTTTTGGAAGTTTGATGATAACGGGAGTTGGACAATAGGAAATTGTTCTATGCAGATTGTGGTGAATTTTAAGGCTGCTTTTTACTTACCGGTACCTGGAGGCCCCACCACTAAGGTCAAACCCGGCTGCATACCAGACCTGATGGCTTCCACTTGCGTTGGTGTAAATGGTATGGAGTTTCTGAAACATTGCATTAATCAGGTTTGCACGGCCATCTTCTAGGGTAAAAGTTGGCTTGTTGGATGGAGAAACTACTCTTGAGATCAGGAATGAAGCAAAATTTTCGACACACTTCACCTCCGGATCACGCGAAGAAGTGGGAGACAGAAAATCACTGGTAACAGGGAAAGAAGGCAAAAACCTCACTACCCAATAAATCACTATCAGCGAAAAAAAATTACTCTGCCAATGTGACTATCTCTTGGTATTTTCGGGCAAATATTTTTTAATAACCCTACGTGATCTATGACCAGTTTTCGGGCTAAGTTCGTCATTAAAAAACAAAACCTAATTATAATTCGAACATTGAGCATATAATGTATGTTTCGTATATCAGTTATTTTTAAATAGATACGCTATCTGAGAATGCTTTCAAAAGACCATTTATATTCGAGTACATTATAAAATTCATGAATGGGTTTACTGTTTTACAACGGACATATTATGGTTTTTCCTGTTTGGTACATACACTCATTCACATTGAAACCGTATGCTCGTTTCTTGCTTACAATTGAGAAACGTTTAATCAATTGGTAAGAAGAATTTATGAAGACAGCAGCAATAAAATTACGTTTGGGTTTTCCAGAAATAATTGTTTTGCACGCTTTTTAAAATGAAATGGAACAAAAATAAAATGGTTTTGAAACAAACAATTAGATGAACAAATTGTATCATATTATTTTTTACATATCAGGATTTTACCACAGAAAATTCCAACCAAGTTGGAACCGTATCTAAGTACTAGGTAACTGGGTAGACTGATCGAATTAATTGCTAAATTGACTTACGACAGTTATACAGTCTAGTACTCACAAAGGTTTATAACCTCTGTCTCATGTAGACTCACAAGTATTAAGGAAACTACCAATTATGGATAAAGGTTAAGAACCCAACTTTGGGTAAAGGTAGTCATATAATTACGAAAGGAGATCATTAAGATCGAGACAGTCATAAGGTGTATCCCGATATGGCGTACGATCATTCCATGTTCATTCGCATCTCTCATTACCCTCAGTTTAATACAGAGGTATTTAAGCATAGGCTGTACTACAGGCGAACTTCAAGCGTGTAAGACACGAACGGCAAATCCACTTTAATATTATAATAACTTTCGTGAGAATTATTCATATTTAAGAGATATGTAACGGTTTACTCACGCGTATTTATCGGGATAGCCCGACTAGTTCGACCGACCAGTTCGACTCGCGACCCCGCCGCCGCGTCAGCTCATGATTAAGGACTCCGGTTGGGTCCGAAACTAGTCGGGCTATCCCGATAAATACGCGTGAGTAAACCGTTAAATATCTCTTAAATCCACTATACAGTAATACCATCGCCGTTGTGGAAGCGAGTCGCCGATCTATGCCGTCTAGTGTCTGTCTTGCTTCCACAAGTACAACAGTCTAACTTCAAGAGGCGATTGAATCTTGAACAATGAATACACCTATAGCAAAGAGGTCTGATTGAATTCTAATTATTGTGTTATTATTGCAATGTGCATCGGACACACGTCGTGGCAAATCTTATCAAAAGGCGCCGACAAGTAATTTATCATGGCATGCGTAAATAATACTCTTCAGAGACGGCGCTCACCTTTAGCCTTAGGTAATACATTGTTATGTACTGCCATCGAACGAAAATATACAAGGTTCTGTTAGTGAGAATAAAATGAATTTGAATGATTTCTAGCAGAGCTATCAAAAAAAAATCCGAAATAAATCAAAACTTTTTATTTTTAAAAGAAGTAAAAGAAAAATATTTTCGTCTTAAGTCGTTGTTAGCACTAAAACTGAGGATAGCATGATGAGATTGATAGCAATATGGACACCTATCGGGTCTAACTTAAAAAACTTGTGTTTCCGAGAACACATCGCAATGTATAAACAATTTATCGCCATTTGAGAGAAGAAATCGTAGTCGGCATGTAAATGATAATAAACAGGCAGGTATCTGAATTTTAAGGGGAGTTTTATACGCCGTTTTTTGCCCAAAGAATGCCGATCATTTTTTTTTTCGAAGTTGAAAAAGCGCTACTTGATAGCCTAATTTTGAATAAATAATTTTGATTGGTTTTGATTTTAGAGTTAAATTATTCTAGACTAGTTTGTCCCTAACTTTGCCCGCATGGATTTTGATTATAGCTGCAAAAAATACCTTTCTATTTCCTTACCTCTATTCTTATATCTTATTGTATCTAGCTCCATGCCAAATTTCATCTAACTTGATCTAGCTGTTTGAGTGTGAAGGATCGGTACATCCTCACTTCCGCGTTCATAATATTCCACTCCTTTCTACAGAAATTGGTAGGACTTACTTCTTAGGCTCGTTGCACAGGTAGGGCCCTCTCTTGGGCTGCACGTGTGGCTCCACGAGGATCACCTTCCGTGGCTCCTCCTCATCCATGGCGTCCTCGCCTTGCTTCTGTTTCCGAAGAACATTCTCGAATGTCACTCTGCAATTAAGGAGGCAGTTCAACTTTTGGACTTATTTTATGTATCAGCAAAATTGTAAAGTGTGGTTTACTAGTTTCTGAATGTATCATGCCATCATTTATTTTTTTATGAGACAAAATGTTCAAAGATTATGCTCGTGTTTTGTTTTTATACACTTCTTTCGTAATCTAAAGTATCAGAATAGGTTCGACTTTAGGAACCCACTTTATGGTTAATTTTGTTCGCCTATCGGGTTTTGTGCGGCAAATAACCAGTGAAATTCCATTCTAGCTTGATGAATTATAATTATCTAACTTTGCTGTCATTATAAACAATAGGTAAAGTTGAACAGACAACAATAACATTATAATCATTGACAATATTAAACATCCGTTGGCGCCATACCGGAGGAATTTATATCAGTTACAAAATGGCTATTAATACTTCTACGATATTCGAGCTCATTACTGCCGTCTTTTACCCACAATAACTGTATTGTAACACGATATATTATGATTGTGATATGATTTATGTTCTACTTCATTGTTTCATATTTGATACTAGCTGTTCTCACAACTTCGTCCGCGTGAAATTTAATAAATCACCGATTTTCTTCTTATAAAAATAGCCTAAGTTACCTACTCCTTATTACATCAGCTACCTGCCAATGAAAGTCGCATCAAAATCGGTTCAGTCATTTCAGAGACTAGCGGGAACAAACAAACAGACTTAATTGATTAGCGCTACAAGCTTTTAGTAATCCTTTTAGCGCTTTAAAAGCAAATGAAATTAATTTTAAACGTTTATTATGTCCATTAGTCGTCTATCTTTTTGTACCTAAAAATATGAATGCTAATATAGAATAAAATCAATCTTAATTTTTCTTAATGCTATATTCAATTATACAAGCTTTAAAATAGTAAATTTATTGTTTTCGTTTTAGTGCAATCAAATGAATAATAGCTTGTTTTAAAAAAACGTTTTCTATTTTTCTAGGAATTTTTGCTGTTAATTTATTGCTACCACCTTCCGGCTCCATCATCAGACTCTGGCTACCTTGTATTCGAAGAGTGCTTGGCAAGACAATTTTAACGAGCTCAAACTCGATATGGGTACGTAATTTTATCTCTGAGATGCTATGACCACCTTCCGGCTCCATCATCATATCAGCTTTCTAGTATGATGACATTGCAATGTCACCCAATTTGCACACCTCTATAAAATTTCAGATCAATCGAAAGTCGAAAAGTGGAGCAAATTTTGCTTCCAAGATTTGGCTCGTACAAATGAACCAACCAACTAACGAACACGACAAGTCAAATAAAAGCTTGTAAAAAAAGAACAGTGATTCCAGATTTTTGAAATCACGTGGATTTAAAAAATCACCACTTGTGACAGTTTCGACATCAACCAGTAATATTAATAAACTCATGGATTTACATGTGCGTAATGATGAATGCTGTGAACAAGATAGTAATGGCGTAGATTATTCACACAAAATATCTATCTGGTTGCCATATGCCACTACAGTTCAGCATAACGACTCTAAATATAGTAAGACTGAAAGTCCATGTGACTTTATGGGGATACATTTGCTACAATATTAAAACTAGGCCAAATTTGAATTTGATGAGTAAAATTACAAGACTGCGCCAAGTTTACGTTTGCCTCTAAATGGTTAATTAAAAAAATTGTGTAAGAAAACAAAAAAAAATGCTTAAAAAGAAAGTTTACGCGGCTTTAGTTAATATTTTTGCTAAAGAACATCCTCAACCAATTAGTACTGTGATTGGTTCATTTTACAACTAAGAAGCAATATTTAGTTTTTCTACAAAAACGACTCCTGCATCAAGGAATTTAATTCACATGCACACAGGCGCATCCAGACTCAGAAGTGGCACTTTTGGATAGCTCAAATTGTTGTCCTACGCGGGAATCGTACCCGCGATACATCGCGCACAGTGATAATCGGCCTAGTGACCTATACCACCCGGCTATTCATGCAGACCTTAAGAGGGGTCTGACAGGTTATTTTGTTTTGATTACCAATTGTTTGTTTCCGAGCAACCTTTCAGAAACTGGGAACCAGTTGTATATTACAAAATTGGGAACATTATTCAGCCGTGACACACATGCAGCTTTACCATATAAAAATCTCAATTTTACTCATAAGGTGAGGCCCTTAAAAAGAGTAGTGATTCATTATCCAAGAACTAGGCGTAATTCTCAGAACTTACTATCTACACGACTCAGGTTAACAGCCTCAATTAGATTAATCATTCCCATCTAACCTTTACTGTAATCTTAAATTAGTTTTAAATTTGCTTTAGCACGGAATGGTCAATTAAATTCTAAAAATAAAGCAGGCAAACAATTGTATTAAATGTAATTTGAACATTATTGCATAAATGAAGGCGCACATTATCAGTGTTCGTCAATGTTTTACTGGGAGCTATCCTGTCGCGGGAAATTTGATATAGTACATAAAAAAAAAAAAACATAAAATATTTCTTCTTGTTTTTTAATGAATCAGTTGATGTCATCATTCATCATTTTTATCAGAAAAAAGGCAGGCAAGGAAATTATTAAGCTATTTTATATTTACGACTTCGCATAAAGCATTAAAAAAGACCATGAATCCTAAAATACATAGACAAAATTCCGATGACAGCTGGTTTATTAATACGAGTAGAATGGGGAGCATCATACTAAGTAAAAGCAGTCAAAATTTTAACAAAATATTCTTACTTGAAAGGTCTGACCAGTTTCCTGGGATCATCAGTCTGCACCTTGATTTCGTATCCAGGAAAGCTGTTCCTCAAATGTTCCATGTCCAAAAACGTGTCATTGAAGTCCAGTGTAGGAATTTCGTTTGGCATTCTAAAATAATAATATAGTTGTAAACAAAATTGAAAGTAAGTGGGAGTAAACAATTATGCTAAGGTTAAATGCTATCGCTAAAGCTGTTATATAATTTACAGGTTGGTTATTGAACTTGAGATTACGTAAAATCAGTGCTGTGTTACCACAGCGTTTGCTGAGTAATGTCCGGGTTTGACACAGCGGGGCACACATTTTCCCTTATTTTTAAATGTATACGTTGTTTTCTTTTGTTTTTATTATGTTTATGTCCTAGCATTATTTGTTAACTCGTTTATTTTTTTGTCTTTATGTGTGCTTTTATCTATTTTTATTTTTTGTGTGTCTTGCATGTGGCAAATAAAACCTTTTTCTTTCTTTCTTTCTTTTTCTAGATTTATTTTTATAAATAATAAAAGACTTAGATAATTTTAATCTTAGAGAACAATTAATTAGTTTTTTTTTTAAATTGCAGTTATTTGCCAAGAATAGAACTGGAAAGTTGTATGATAACGGTTTACTCACGCGTATTCATCGGTATAGCCCGACTAGTTTCGGACCCACCCGGATTTCTTAGTCATGATCTGACACGGTGGGGCAGCCCGAATGTTTAGGCTCGGTAGTCGGGCTAACCCGATATAAACACGTGAATAAACCGATAGTTATTACAAAAGAAAAACAGACAAGATTTCTGCAAGCAAAACTACTTCACAAAATAGGAGTTCAAAATGGAAATGTTTCCTTAGTGATCCAGGAAAAAATATCTGGTATTAATCGAAATACACGTTAGTTAATGTTGCATTCGGCTATCTTCACTGTCCCTTAAAAATACTCTCATATAAGTACATTTAGTCTACTTCTGCAGTATGGACCATGAGCTTACCTAGTGTAATGCGCCTGGCCCGGGTCCCCGTACCCCAGTACGATGTCGTGCAGCCACTCCGGTACCACGCACTCCGTGTTCATCAGCTCTCTGATGGTCTCCAACACGGCTTTGAAGTTGTTCTCCTTCGGTTTACGTCTCATTACTATGTTCAGAGTTTCATACACGTCCTACAAAAGAAATATGTAAAATTAAGTTACCTCTTATTTATTTATTTTTCTTTTCCTAACCTATATAAGATCACACGGCTGGGTAAAAACCTCCCCTTTCTTCTTCCAAACCTCTGTCGTCCAAGACCGTCACACCCCACCTTCGCCGCGGCCGACCTTGACGAAAGAATATAAGGTAAAATTTACATTCCGAATTCTTCACACTTCCTGTAGATTTACCCGCATTTAAACGTATTACTAAGAACTTAAATTGCAAAACTCGGCGCTTTAAAATATTCTGTAAATATTTATTATAGCACCATTTCAGTACGTGACTGACGATTACCAGAAATTTTCAACACAAAACTTCTATTTTAGGTGTAATAAATACTTAAATAGTGAAAATTTCGCAGCAAAAGTTTAAGAAGAGCTTACATGACTGTGTGAACTAACCTCGTTTCCTTTGCTGGCATTATCCAGATCGAGTCGGTACTGATTAGGGTCAAGAAGAAGACGGAACGTTCTTGCATCTCCTTCTAACTCAGGTCTCGGTTCTGGGCCCTCCTCTATGACCCTGCCAGAAGCATCGAGCATACCTTCCACTTCACATCCCCTAACAAACATGATACCAGCTTGCTCCACCATGCTCTTTCTATAATCGTATTTAGTACCTGGCAAAGGAGTATTATTAATTTAGTAAAGTTCGACATCTTAATGGGAAATCACTAATAGTTTTTGGTGACAGTAACTTACCAATTCCCTGCGTTGGTCGTACTGTGATCAAGAAGCAGACATCGTGCTTCCTCAAGCTCTCCCACTCGTGTTTTATTTCATTCCTTACACTGAGGGTGACAGTCACATCGGCTCTGACACAGGAGGGTGCTTTCTCTCCAATGTTAGGTTTCGCGACTTCAACAACTGCGAAGCTGGATATCGGATGGGCCATTCTGGCCCAACCCCCGAAATATACACTCCCATCTTCAGCGCGCCTGAGGAAATTAATACGATTATCACGTCATAACCATGGCGGCGAAAAAAGCTTTTTTTTTTTTCGGTCAACAGAACGCGTAAAACTTCAAGAAGCAACTAATGCAACACATGACTTATGGAATAGGAATCTATGGAGCACTTAGTAGACAAGCCAAGTTACATAGAGAATGGCAACTCAAAGCTAGCCAACAACATATAATAGGACACTTACCAAGGAGCAAGACGATAAACGGCATCTTCAATATCTTGACGTATTTCATCTGTAACAAGATTGAACAAGTTATATTCTCGTTTAGTTAAGTGGATGAAATTGATACTATAATGATGTCAACTGCTTAATTTTATTGAATACAAATTTAAGTGCGTTTGCGAATTAATTTATGAAAACGTCCGCAAATACAATTGGATGGCAATTCGAAACAAATTCCAACAAACAAATATGTATTAGCTTGATTGATATTGTTGAACTCAATTTCAACATAACCTGATTTATATGTAGAGTAATTAATTGCAAGTAGAAAGCGAATACGATTAATAACCCTCGTTATTCGTGTATTACAAATCCAGACTTTTTGTCTGTAAAAATCAACAACGAATGAATTGATTCGCAATATGGGTTTAAAATTGTTCTAATGCTGGCTCTACACATAGGTCAACACGTTGGTAGAACGGGTGTTGGCGCATTGGCGATAGGTATTTGAACGTTGGCCGACAAGGTTGCGAGCTTGCCGCGCGGAGTCGGCAACATCGCAAGCTTGGCGCACCATCCACACATTAGCTGCGCGATCAGTTTGTCCGAAGCAGCGATTAAGAGTGCACGTTTTCTTCTTACGGTGAATTAATACCTAACTTGGAGAAATGGCGAACAATATGAGTAACGAGGAAACATTTAAATTTATTAATCTCTAAATTTAAATGTTTTAAAGTGAACTGTCTGTGGAACATTCAATTCGTTGGCAAGCGCGTCGTCAGCGCGTTGGCGATTGCGCTGGCCTATGTGTAGAGGCGGCTTAATATTTACGAAAATATTAATCATGTATATTATTGAAGTTGTTTATTAATCTACTTACACGTGCTCTCCAAGCGGAAAAGATTGAAGTTTCTTAATAAATAGTCGTGTAGCGTGAGAAACTGCAGGTTTAGTTTGGGTAACGCAAGGCAATTCTCGCCGCTATAGATTTCGGTCGGGACCACGTTCTCGTCCCAAATCACTTCTTCTGTCGGGTATAAGGGCATGGAGTTCAATTCCTCTAGCTGTGATATGCGACGCTCATGACGAGAAATCTATTAAAGAACACACGTATATATTTATTAATTATACAGGGCTATAAGAACATTTATCTGCAACAAATGTTTAGCGCTACGCCTAGTATAACTAGATTTGGTAGATTGAATCAGATCTTAAAGATGTTATATTTTTTTCCTTTAGCAAATCTTCTAAACAACCTCAAAACACACGTCATCGGTTTCCGACTCTCAACTTGTGGTTTTAAAAACCCCCAATATAATATATTCTGTAGGTTTACTGCGAAATCTTGGAATTTCTCCTACATAATTTAATTTTTTAAAGCGATACAAATTTTCTGTTCGAGAAGACATTCTCTCCGTTAAAGAAATAAAAAGGTAACTGAGATACGTGTAAAAGAGTGAAAGGAAATTATATTCCAACAATAATAATATATAGAAATTCCAAAGCAATTCAATTATTTTTGAATCGCGTTCTCGAGTCTAGTACAGAAAAAAATATGCAAGTATTCCACCCATCCCATCCCACATCCCCAATGTAGATTGTCAAAAAGAACAGAATTCCTTATCCCAATCAGCTCATTTACACCATTAACAAGAACTATCTTTGTAGCACTATACCCTAGAACATCATTTTATGGCTTACCAGTAATTCCTTTAAAAACTCTTTGTCCACCCGATGCCATGGTGTGTCGCCTTCTTTCCCTTCTGGTGGTACAAGATTCAAGTACGTAGCGATAGCGCGTAGAGCATTTTCGCTAAAACAAAACCAAACATTAAAACTGGCACAACAGTTTCCACTGACGCTGTTAATTCCACGACTACTCAAACTACATTAAGAATTTTTAATTATTTTTATCAGTTTTTTGAGATAGATTAGATTACAGATTTGATTTACCGGAGGCTGTTTCGCTGGTCTATTTCTAAGGGAAAAGGGGTAAATATTGTGTGCTTTATACAACGACCTGCTCCGCACACCAGCCGCAAAATATGAAGCATCAGGCTAAAAATATTGTCATTCTTGGTTTTACACAATTCAGAAATTTAGCGTCACAGTTAATAAGATCCAGAATAAGTAACAAATATGATATATACAACGTGTAACGGAAATAACGCACATCCACAGACACCCCAAAAAGAATATCCTTTTTTATCCACAATTAATGTATTGAAACATTTTTATCATTTTCTTAGATATTTGTTTTTATTACATATTGTCAGAATAATTTGTACAAATAATTGGCAAAACGCGCGGGCGCCCTATTGCTCAATACGTTACTTATAGCCTATAGCCTTATAGCCTTATTGCATCGACTTAAGGCTCATTTTCGTTTACTTCGAGTGCTTTATGAAAATAGTATCTACAATTTAATTATTTCTAAATAATTTTTTGGTAAAAAAAAATATTTATTTTTATTAATGAAATGGATTCTGTTATCGATTCTGAACAAAGTAGTTTCAGGATGCGCGTTAATTATGTTACACGGTGTATATAAATATTATTTACCTTAGATTACCGAAATGTTTTTGTAACGATTCCCTCGTATCGACACTAGCTACATTCGCTAATGCAAACAAACGTAGATCGGGAAACTTCGAAAATGCTGCTTTCTAAAAAAATAAAACATTTTCAAATTATACAGATTAGATACACAGTAGAACAGTAAATAGATTTAGGCCAATTTTAACCTGTTTTTTAAGCTTACCTGTAGAGAGGTTATCCTAGAATAGTGTGATAGGGTCATATCACGATCTGTCATCGGGTCCCCTGTCTCATCACTGATTTCGAACCGCGCGTAAAACTTCAACATGTTCAGAAGCTGTAACAAAGGAAGAATTTTCCAATACGAGGACTTTTCCAAGATTTATGTTTTTAAATTTATCAACGCACAGAAAAGAACTAAAGTAAATAGCTCACACTGTTTAGAATCTTAGTGAAAGAGGGAATGCCTCAGGGCTCAATTTCAGGATCTTTCTTTATTAAAGACGAATTTAGGTATATTATATTTAATTCGTGTCTAAATCTTTTTAAATACATTAATCATTTTAAATAATATTACTTTGAACACAAGAAATTAATTTAAAACTTAAGAAATATTCTGGCAACAGTTTGATTTAGCAGTCACATTTCGACAAGTTTCAAAGCTTTTTGGGGACTGACATTCAACCGCGGCGAAAACGCGCGCGCTCGAGGGATGGGTGGTTGGGCCGAGCTGGGCGGCCGGCCATTCGAACGTGAACCACCGAGTCGACAACATCTCTCAAGTGCAAGTGTAATTTAGAAGGAGTCAGTTATAATTTGTTCTTGATTTGACCTTTAAATGCCATACTACTTACTTATTGCGGCTGTTATTTTACTTTAAAGTGATTTATTTAATCTGTTTTAGTAAATTTTGTATCTTTTTACTTCCACTCTAAACTCCTCTCGCATCAGAATCATGATATTTATGTAATTTATTAACGTATATTAACGGATAAGCACGTGTATTTTGATTATAACCTAATATTTTTAGAAACCACTATGTTTTATTGGTCCTATGTTCTATAATATAACCTTATACTTGAATTACTTGCTTGTTTTATTATTTTACCCGTAAGATTGTAGTTACTCTAAAAACATTGAAAATCTGGTATTGAGGTTATTCCAACAATATTAATATTATATCGTACAATTTCTTAGTTTAACAAGTATAATAAAACTTTATTAAGGTCATTACCTAATTTTAAAGCCTGTGTTATCATAGCCTGGGTGGGTGGTACCAGTTTTTGAAATACCGATAAAGATTGTACAATTTTGAGTGCAAGTTAAGTATTTGTGGTCAATTATTAATTTTTTTTGTTGTTGAATAAATCAGATATCCGTTGAACGAACAACGCGTATTTTTGATGTGAATTCCATAAAAGAGAGATTGGAGTTGTCTGCTGTAATTGCTGTGATTAGTTTTGTCACTTCTTCATAATCATATTTTTGTTGAGCATTCGAGTTAGCGTTAATAGTTTCCGAAATACGCACTATTATGACATTTTTTTCGCGATCGCATCGGTCTTTAAGTTCTCGGATGATGTCTTCGTTATGAGCGATTAGCGTTTTCTTAATAATTTGTGTATCGGATGGTTGAATATTCTTAATTTGTTCGATTTCTTCTTTTAAACATTTAAGCTTTTGCTGGGTTACGTTATATTCAATTTTTAATTTCAGTATTTATTAAGTCTTTCCGTAAAATGTTCAGAATTTAATTTAATTATTTAATTTTTAATTTCTGATATTTCGTCTCGAATATGTTTAAGATTTTCATTTTGTTGCTTACCAAAGTCTTCTATAAACTTCATGATATCGTTTCAAAATTTTTCCAATGTCTGATTAAAAACATTTTCTTCAGGCCTTCCCTTTCGTTTTCTCCGGTTCAGATTGTGAGAGTTTGGGGAATCCTTACTATCGTAGCAAGTCGACGTTAGTTCGCTTGCGCTCTCACTCTGATCGCTACCAGTTGTTAACTTGGACCCGAGCGGGGACAGACGTACATTCATTATGCTGCTCAGTCGTATTGGTGCGAGTGTGTCGAAAAATAGCAACGCCTCTCTTTACTCGAGGTGAAGAGGGAGGGTGGGCGCTGTGCCGATGATCTGTAACTAACTTCACTTCTGCAGAAACACGGACTTTTTGTGTATTTTGTCATTGTATTTTGTATTTTGTTTAACTAGCCTTAAGATTTATTTTAGGTTGTTATACTATTAATTTAATATAGTAATTTTTGAAATAATTTAGAATATGACTGTAATGAGAGAAGAAGTTCTGTTTCGAGCGTTTGCAGAGCTGCTGCCGTAATGATTCGTAAGTATGCTGCGATTGCGCGCATGTGCCTGCCTGTCCCATAACAGCCGTCTCAGTTTGCTCGCGCCGAGCGTAAATGTAGCGGGTTTTGAGCGCCAGCTCACTTTGTATCAAAATAGACTGTTGAGTTCGGAAAAAATCGCATAGAGCTGAAAATTGGCAAAGACGTTCAATACATTATTAGAAACAAAATGCCAAAAGTCCCCATTGATCCTTCTTGAGCAATAAAAAAAAAAATTCAAGATCAAAATAGGTCGATTTTTTTCCGTTTTTCTCGAAAACGGTATTTTGTATCAAAAAATTAGTAAAGTTCAAAGTCGTAGATTATACAATTCCCTACAAAAATGCAATCAGCACTTTTTCTCGTAGACTTACTGTTCATGAAATATAGTCATTTGAAAGTTTTAAAAAATAATATCTTGTATGTATTATCAGTGAAGTGAATAACAACAAAAGATAAGTGAGTAAAATAAGTGTTTAAGAAGAACGAAAATGCAGTTAATGCAAAGGATACTTGTTTTAACAATACTTTTAGTGCCAGTGTTTACTTCAAACCCCTGTTGTCTGGAGGGGCAGGTACTGTTGGTAAAAAAGGACGGTTGTTGGAATCCTTTAACAAATGTGACAGTGCCTAGTAAACTCACTTGTAAGGTACCAGTAAAGTTCTTAAAGAACTTCTATATCAATGACGCTCAACAGTTAAAGCTACATCTTGGGGGCGAATCTGACGAGACATTTGAATCTGACGCGTAAGTATCGCAAAAAAAATAATATGACTGAAAGATGGAGTAACTGACTTCTAGTCTGGAATTTTGAGTTAAAATACGACAAATAGCAATATAACTTAAATATTACATCATTTGAATATAGGCCTATTAAATTTACAATTCAATGGGTGTACTCAAAACATTTATCAATAAGCAACTAAATGAGAACTAAAAAAGTAACCTTTTTTCGCTACCAAGACCCACGACTAGATACTATATAAAAATATACACAAGGTTAAACAATATAAATTCTTGTATGATTTATTAATATAAGCGCGCAAAAAATACACATTTTTACATCGATATCCTACGTAATTTATTCTGAACTTGGCCCTTTTAAATAACTTATTTTAATGTGATAATATCAATAAATAAATGATCGAATCATTTATTATTACCTAAAACCGGGTATCCATTTAGGTTCGCCGTGGTTTGCGAACACTGTATGCTGCGCGAACGTGAACGTGTACAGAGTACACACTTAGGCTGAAACATCAGTGCTCCTGTCGGAGCGTCCACGAACAAATTGCTCCCCTTTGAGATCGCGCAAAAAACCGCTTCCCGAGCGCTCCGCGGTGCTCCGCTCGTGCTCCAGTCGCGCTCTGCGATCACAATGTACGATGTTTACGGAGCGGGCGCGTTCGCAAACCACGGCGAACCTAAATGGATATCCGGCTTTAAATACTAAAGAAAAAACTTAATAACGTCAGATGTCATCGGCCCAGGTAAATGTGTAGTGGTCAGCAACAGGTGATTATTTACGTAAAAACAATACATATATTTAACAAAGTACACGTAAAGTTATTATCACTCAACATGTGCAAACAAAGGTTTTTAAAAGGTAAACACACACACACACGATCACATACTTACACACACGCAACAACAACACTCGCTTACACATGCTCATACACTCCTCACACAGGCACACACATGCTCACACTCGCTCACACGCGGATACACACAAACACACACACGCGCGTGAAAAAACACACATACACACACAAATCCCCAGAGTCTTTTATGTTTCTTTATATTATGTAATGTTCGTCAATATTCAAGTATTTATCTGACTGTTGCAACTCAGATCCTCAAGATACATGGTTGTGTCGGTAAACATTAAAATATCACAATCAATTGTTATCATGAATTGTTTCTCATTCATATCTCCAATTGTATGTTGTTATGTAAACTAGTTTTGAGATGTTGTTAAAAGGAGTGTAATATGTCCGCAATTCTTAGATTGCACCGCTGTATGTGGCCTGTATAGAGCATTTCCTGCTGACTTTTCTAAACATTCCCACTTTCCTTTTCAGGTATTGTACGGGTAACCTCACAACTATAAGGGATGTAACTCTTAACAAAACAAAGCCGGCTGTAATAGTTTGCGCTGACGAAGAAGATGATATCATCGACGATAGAATATTGGGCTATACCATGATACTGTCCATCATATTTTTGACAGCCACTGCAGTTATATATGCGTTATTACCTGAACTAAGGTTAGTATTATATAAAGATTTAGAGAAGTTGAAAGAATCGTCTGTAATAGTAAAGGTGTGTAAAAAGAAGGGATGAAGGCAATGCTTAACAAACGCAATATTTATTACTAATTTAATATGGATTATGACCGTGAAGTTTAAGATAGACAACTATGTTAAAAAGTATAGATTCGAGTAAAAAGGATGAATTAATGAAAACAAACATTGTGTCGACTCCATCGCGCGTCGTCGATAAGACTAAAATTACATCAGTTTCTATTTCAATATCGATAGTTTGATGAAACAACAGATCTCGTATTTATTATAATTTGATATTTAACATAATATAGCAATCCGTAAGCACACTTCGAATAAGAAGCAACCACTCCCAAAAATTATTTTATTTTACAATTCCTAGTTCTCAATTCTATCTTATTAAGGTTTTTTATTAACGTGTGTTGAAGTGTAATATAATAATGAAATAATTATTCGTTTTTAGAGACGTCCAAGGCAAAAGTATAATTAACTTCTGCATCAGTCTGGCCATCGGTCTAGGAATCCTAGTCATCATGAAACTCATGGCGTACAGTAACATGGATTTATGTGCAACTAGAGGTAATTCTGGGTAATATTATAATAAATATTATCATACATTATGCGATATACTACGATCAAAACGAACATAGTCAAAGTCTCACAAACACACTCACACACAACGACCCCTCCCCCCCTCCACACACACACACACAGCCACTGCACACACTTCTCGGACTACACAAATTAAGAATACATACATACATACATAAACGTCACGCCTCTTTCCCTTGGGGGTAGGCAGAGATCATATCTTTCCACTACACAAATTAAGAATACATACAGTATATTATTCTCAACCTTCATGAAAAATATATACATATGTATTTTAACAAGTCCTAATGGCATACCGTAACATAACTTATTAAAACTAAATAGAGGAGTCCTGGTGACCTGAAATACAGGCTCTAAGTCTAATTTAGGCACCAGTCTTCCACAATACATAATGCCCTTCTTATATGTCACTGTTTTTGAATTTGTGATTCTTTTTAAACACCAATAAGCACCTTGTGGACATTTTTTTTTATTTGTTTTCTTTTTCTATTATTTTCAGGATTTTTAGCTTATTTCTTTACCACCGCAGCATTTTTCTGGTCAAACGCAATATCAATACAGGTTCTTTTAAATACAAGGTTAGAATTTACTATTTTATTTTACTTTTTAGTTATTAAAAACAAACTGGCTTATTTACACGAGGTCTGGTTATTTTCGGCCTATCCCATTTCCACTCCAATAGAAAACCACTTCAAAGGACAAGACAGAAATATAAAATAAACTTTTTATTCTGTATTTCCTAAAAGAGATAGGTACTTAAAAAAAATAAGTACCAGTGATATTTTTTTTAAAGTATCTCTTTGAATTCACGGGACAGCTTCAAGGGAAGTAATTTGGTCCTTTTAAAAGGCTTACACAACGACACAGGTCCCACATGCAGAGGACCTTGTTGAGAACTTAAAAAGGTGATGGAGCATCTACCAAGAACCATCCACCCTACCCTACCCTGTGGAAGATCAGATATGGGCGGCCCAAGATAGCTAGTTGTGGATGTATGTAATATTTTCCTGTATCAGTATTTTTTTAGTGTCTTTATTTATCTTTAGTTTTTTAATTAAGTGACACTTTTTAGTTTTGCCATGTATCGATGAATAGCCGAACTTTTAATGAGTTTTTGAAATATCACACTTGTCTCTTTAGTTCAGCAGCTTGCCTCTAGGTGGCGTTGAATACTATGCAATACTATTATTTTTTCCAGACGACCAGCAACCTTAGATTACAGCTGGCATGAGTTTAAATGGTATGCGCTATACGCATGGGGAGCCCCAGCCGTTCTTACCATATGCATGGCCATCGTCAACTACCACCCCGGGTCACACCCGAAGCCCGGTATAGGGCTCAACCACTGCTGGTTTTTCAGTAAGTTCTATACATTTCACCGAACTAACTGTTTTTCACTACATTTCACGATATGAGTGAAAAAGGAGTAAATGATAGTGTGACGTCTGATAGAGGAAAATGGAAGGAAAAAACGTGTTGCGCCGACCCCAAGTAAAATGGGATAAGGGCAGGAAGATGATGACTAACTAACCAGGGTAGTCACAAACGATACTTTGTCTGTAGGTGCCATACTACCTCTGTCATTGTAAAGTGGACAGAGTTAAGAAGGAATTTAAGAAATCCACTTAATGAGAGAGTAACGTGAATACGCATTGCAAATGCGTTGTTTCCTCAATTTTATCGTAACTTGGTAACAAGGACAGTACAAAATTAATGTCCACCTGTATGCTGATATGGATGATTAAATAACTATTTTTTTATTATTTTTTCAGATAAACAGCAACAGTGGTATTATATGTACAGCGTGTTGTCAATACTCCTCGCAGCTAATATCTGTATATTTATTTACACATCCCTGCTAATATGGCGTCTGTCTTTCTCGTCAAGTCATATTAAAGCAGTTAAATATAAGTAAGTATTAATTACCCTTTTAATATTTTTAACACTTAAGTGCTAGGGCCATGGCTACTTATAAAAGTGATAGGCCTAAGGCCATAGGGTTAGCTATAATAGCTATATCTAAAGCTGCCAGTGGTAACGGAGAGTTATATCATGAAGCTTTGAATTGATCAACTAGGAATTTATAAACTTGCGATTTATATGAATTTTATTATTAAAAATGTAATATTGTTTTACAGGTTTGTGATGACAGTTCGCCTGATAGTATTGATGGGACTACCGTGGGTATTTGAGATGATCGGATCCTTAGCAAAGGAACATATTATATGGTAGGTACACATATATAATTTTCTTCTTTAAATTGTATGGAATCAGAAATTTTGCCAAAACAATTCGCACTAAGATTTCAGCTTTCCAATAGGTTCCTACAAAGTTTTTAACATTGTAGTGAGCCGTTCGTAATCATTAAAACGAATATTATAATATATTTGTTAAGAACATTCATCAATTTATTCGAATAGTAAGCAGTTTTAAAACATGAAATTAACACAAATATTTCATGACAAACTCTAACGTAATATGTCGCTGGTAACAGCTAGTATACAATAAATTTGTGGAAAACACAATCATCAATTTATTAATTATGTGTTATTTTAAATGTTCATTAATTTATTTTATTATACATAATTAATTCGAGAATAAATTGATGACTGTATTCAACGAATTTATTTCACTAAATACGTCATGCAATAATGTATTTAATTTTAAATGTTCCAAAACTGTTCACTTTTCGCTTATGAATAATATTCCTGTCTGTTTAAACGGTTCAAAGGTTGTATGATAAATATACACTAAAACAATTTAATTCGTGGCAAAAAATACATTAAAGGAACTAGTGGTTTTTGTTTTAAAATGAGTTATTTTTTCGCGATAAGTTTAAGCTATGAGTAACAAGCGTGTTTGCATTAGTGTAACTAATTAGCAAGTTTTGGAGTAACGGACGTTTGGAACACGTACAACTAAGTACGTCTGTATTGTGTATAATTTACACGAGTCTACGTAACACGAGACTATCGATATCGTAACATGATACATTTTAAAGTATTGTGTATTTCTGTTCTGTTCACTTTTAGCCTTTGTCCATTCTTGAACTTCCATCCATATTTAACATACCTACCTAGTAACCAATTATGGCCTTTTAGCTGTCTGATATCACAATAAATATAACCATTATTAAAATTATTAAAGTATAAATACAGTCACTGTATTACAGCGGTTGTTTGGCGCCTTTTTTAAATTTGGGACGTTATCATATTGCATTATTAATATTAATCTACTTGCTTGTTAAGTCATGTGTAGATAATTTAAATTGGTTTACATAATGATAGTAACAAGGAAAATGCGATATACGTCAACAGCGTCAGTTAGACCGTGTATAATTCACATCTAAATTTTAAATGTATTATTATTTAAATATTTACCTAACTTTGCACTTACCTGAAAAACAAACTTTTGTATCTACATTCTACAGCTGGAAAAACACATTTTATTGACTACTGCAATACTCTTGGTTACATAACAGACTGATAAGAAAATTTCTACATTAGTCATATGACGACGTTGAGTACGTTTGTGAAATAATGTGATCGAAGTCTAGGGGGCTTCGATCACCTTAATGCTAATTGCGTACACACCAGGAGTTTGCAGAAAACATCAACAGTCAGGAAGGGACGCGAAAAGCTGGCAAAAATGCTGGGAAAAGGGGAGGGATATAATATACCTAGCACAGTAGACGATTCCAGACTATGAAGATCATATTCATAGTAACATTATGTATTTTTTTTTATTACAGGTCAATACTTGATGTATTCAACACACTCCAAGGTATCCTAATATTCCTGCTCCTCGTGGTGTTCCGTAAGAGGGTTATAAAAATGATGTATAAACATGGATGGCTGAACTGCATATCTGGGTTCGTGGAGAAACATCTGGCGATCGAAGACGATGAAGAGAATGTCGTGCAACATACCGACGTACCGATGAACGACAGAACGATTATATAATCGGATATTATCGATACCTACTTAGAATCGATATGTCTGGATAATAACGATATTGATTTACCACTCGAATAGAATGTTTACTGTTTGAATCTAGGAACGCCGCTCCTTGTTTAAAGAAGTCAGTGGTGAATGCGGTATTAGTAAAAAAAACTGGTTGGATGCGTTTTCACCCTACGTGTTCTATTAGTGGTTCTACGACAGCTACCGAGAACTTTTCTAAGAGTAGAACATCACAATGTTTTCTGCTTTTTCACTATACATATTTGGCCCGACTGTAGCTCGACGAGAAATCCACGTGTCCCACATAATGTTGGCAGACGTCGCTCAGGACATTTACTGTTTGCGCAACTCGTCATTGCTATTGCAACCAAATGTGAAACGAGTCACATGTCACGGAGCATTGTCCTACAATTTTGCAGGGACAAACAACGTGACATTCAGCGATAAGCATCTGCGATATGTTGCCAAGCGAAAATGTGGCTTTATAGCATTAATTATGGCTAAAAATTGCATGTCATTTAGGCTTTACTAATCGTGATACCGGGACATTAGAGTAGAAAAAAAGCCAGACAAGTATTCTTGTATTAATCGACATGGTAATCAATACGTTTTGCATTTATAAATAAACGACCCCTTAGGGGATTATGAGATTAACAAAATATAAAATCGAAAGCTTTTTATACGGAGAATTTAAGGACCAAAACTTGTATATGTAGATCTCTATACATTAAATTAGTCTAACGTATTTAAAAAAAACCCCAAAGGTTTGAAGTATTAATGTTGCTTTTTTGACAATAAGTAAGAATAATTTAAGTATTATGACTAAGTTTCAGTCATTTTATATCAAACTGCTAAATTTATCTAGTTACTAGAGGCCTACCTCTTGAGGTTTATAGGTACTAGAGCCTTAAAGTATTACTAATACTAATAAATGTTAATATTAGTACTTTTAAAGGTTAAAATTAATTGTAATAAAGAAAAAAAGTTGTAAGGCAACCCAAAAAACCTGTAAATTCCGGAAAATATGTGGGATCTCTATAAAAATATTAGGAACATATTGTACTACTATTTTTAGTATTTGAGTATTACAAGCAGACATTTCAATTTATATACAGAATGTATACGTGTGTTAAATTAATGGCGGAGTGGTTATGTTAAAATTCTGTGTCAATTACGCTTCGCAGGGATTGGTACCTTTGTCACTATGCCACTATGGTAGTACTGGGAGCGCTATTCGGTGGTATTACAAAGCCGTGATATTCCCAACAAGAGCGAATATTTCTAATAAGAAATATTAGTCTATATTGTACATTTAAGTGTATTTATTGTGAATACCTGAACGCTATAAAGATAAGTTAAAATTTGCTTAATGTAACTCGTTTAAAATGCCTCCTCTATGCTTAACTCCTTTAAAAGCATCGTGTGCTTGTATTTTTGTACAAATGTAATTTAATAACGTAAACAGTCTCAATTGCTAAATAGTCTTAGTATAGTTAACATATTTTTATAACCACCTAGTATACTTTCTTCGAAAGTTAGGTGCTGTTTATAAATAAACAGATACAATTAATGTATGTACTTTTACATGATTTTACAAAAAAATATTTACAGGTACCTTATTGTATTCCCTGTTACCAAAATAAATTATTTTTGTAATTAAACGATTGTTTATTTTTTTTATATAGGGAGCATAATTATTACTATCTCTTAAGGTCAATAATCCCTGGATTCTCAATCGCAGATCAACATAAAAAATTGTTAATCGTCAGTCTCATATTAAGCTCTGTGATTGGTTGTAAATTTAATTATCTATCAACTATTTAGGCTAATGCTCGTTTGGCTTTACCCTTACAGTTGTAATAAGTTGATTTGAAAGCTGATTCAATTGGTCAGCCTTCCAAAAATTGGGGGTTCAGGTAATGTTATTTTTGAGTTAAGTGGAAGAAGGACACGCTATATAGCCTGCGCTGCCGCGCTGTGTACTTAGTGTTCCATCTAGCTTATACAACGGCAATTGTACTTTAAGAGGTCACCAGCGACATCTGTTAATCTGAACACTTAATACGAACAATTCAGGTTTACACACGCCGCCGCTAGATGGCGATATTGAGCGCTCATGAAAAATTATTGGCATTATTGAAATCAATCTACTCACATATCACCGATCACAGTTACATGCATTGCAGCAGTAATAATGTTTTCTATACTTAGTTTTATTCGCAGGTATGTTAGCTTATCAATGTCTAACTTATATAAAATGTTTTGTAAGATAGGTACTCAAGTTATTTATTAACCACGCATACACTTTGGTTTTTAGTAGCTATCTCTGGTATTATATCCCTAAGTGGATTTCAAAAGGTTTGTTTTGATTTTGCTATCTAATTCTATTAACGATGTCTCATACAATTTATAATTAGTATCACTTCATTCATACGTATAAACTTTTGAATAAACATGAATCAGCAGTTCTACACACGCAAAGTTTTCATAACATCGTCTAGTATTGCAGTATATCAAGTATTGTGATTCACGTAATTTATAATACGAAGATCAATGAATGATATATAAGAAATATGACGCAGACTGATACTGAAAACAATTCATAACAATACGTAGATACCACGTATTTACATGAAAGTGACGAAAATCGTAAGAAAAATGATAACATTATCTACGAATTTCCCTTAGACGAAACTAGTAACTTCAAGATTAGATTTAAAGATGATGGTTGTTGTCGCATTTACTTCTAGTAAAATTAATGCATACATTATTATTTAAGGGAAAATTCTAAATAATAATGTATGTAAGGTAATAGTAATGACTTATCAATTACTCATAAGTTTACGGTACTTTGTCGGTACGGTACACTGTCTTGTCACCTCGACTAGCGCCTGCCATAATAGGTAATACGAGTGTTTCACTCTGGCGTTTGGCATTGCTATTATTTATTTCACAGGCGTCTTAAGAAAACTTTCTGCCCCTGCCAAATCAAATCATGTAAGTACACTTAGTTGATAAATTGACATGGAAATGTTTTAAGTTGCAAATTTTGATATTTAAAATTATTAATATTGTAGCATTAGGTACCTATACAGTTATTAGTATAAGTTACAACATTCATTGCAGCTATAATATACATCTGTGCTAAGTATTTACTTAGTATCGAACTATATTTATGTTATCATATAACTTCATAATTAACTATATATTACTTAATGTAGTACCTATTACCTGCATTTATTAAATCTATTAGAATACAAGATATTATATGAATTAAATGACTACGCAAAAAATCGTCCCAACCCACCAACAGATTTCAAACGTATCTCATTTAATACATCATGGTATCATGATCATTTCTTATTATGACGACATCATCGTAAGTCATGGGGTTAACGTGCAAAAAAACAATTCTTGTTCACTTTTTTCAGTACAAAAAATTTTAGGCACCCTATTTAACTATAAAAAAGCTATTGATAGAGAACAGCCGTGAGACGCATAGGTAAAATAACGGTCTAATCTCACTGTACCCTCGCCCCTTGCCATGCTAACATGCGCGCGCGCACCTCAGTCGTGTCCTGTACGTTCCGCTGTGTTCACGTTGTTTATCTGTGCAATATCGGCTTGTTTGCAGCTATTGCTGACCTCTGCTTGTTTATTGGGCCCTTTGATAGTAAATTAACAACAACAAAGAAATGTTTAAAAACACTAACCTAAAATGTTGTTTTTTTATCAAAAATATACATAATTACATAATACACTTGAATATTTTTGCTATTGATGACTAAAATGTTCAGCTGAACCATTATGTGTTGTAATTAATAACTAAAATGTGGTTATTTAAAAAAAATTAACACCCTATTTAAGTAAAATGTTTTTTTTTTTTTCAATAACCCCATATCTTTAGGGAAAAAAAATCGATATTTATCTTTTTATGGGACTTCATAATTATATTAAAACTAGTCCCAAGTCGGTTGGTTCTTGGGACAGCGCCCATACAATTTTTTGCATACTCCTTTTACTGTAATTAGGAATTTACTAATTAAGTGTAAGTGTATTTATACAATATATCTACAAAATACTAATAAAATTTAAGTAATTAGAGTTTTTAATTAATTTATCAATTTGAATGCCTTTCGCTTTATCAAGTAGCCAAATCCTAAGAAGCTTATAAAATATTCAAATAGGCGTATTCTTAATAGTTATTGGTAACTTATTATAATATATTTAATACAGATGTAGTAATCGTTATTTTGAAAAAGTTGTTCTAGGAATTCTTGGAAATAATAACCGTTCTGGGTTTCGATTTTACCTTGAAATCATATTATGATATTATCATATTAGTAGTTCTTTTGAATATACGTACATTTTGTCTTACAAACTTTGCACACACCATAATGTAAAGACTTGGAAATGCCAGAAGTTTAAATCTTCTAAAAGAAGGCTTACATGATTCCCATGGAGGAGTGCCACCAATTTCCTTGATACATTTCTTTTGAACAAGAAATTAATGCTCTATTTGATGCCAATTGGTGGAATTGCCCCATAATATTAGACCGTAAATTAAGGTTGAAGTGACGCAACCGTGGTATGCTAAATTGCTAATAACACTGTTTTCTATGACGACGTTTTTCTGAGTGTGTATAAATCGAATACAAATTTATTTAATTTATTACAGTTTTTCGACTTATCTTTTCCACGATATATCATCATCATCATCATTCCCCTGCCCTTCTCCCAATTATTATTTGGAGTCGGCGCAGCATGTCTTCTTCTTCCACACGTTCCTATCTGACGTCATCTCGCAAGTGACACTCTTTGCAGCCATATCATCTTTCACACAATCCATCCATCGTTTCTTTGGTCGTCCTCTTCCCGTATATCCATCCACATTCATGTCCATCACCTTCCTTACCACGTGATCCTCTTTTCTCCGCGTTCTCTTTTGACTGTACACACATATCAGGTAAAAAAACACAATAGGAATATGTAACATTTTTGTTACTCTTTCGAAAAAAACGGAAAAAATAAAATTTTGACCTCTTGACCTTGAATATCTGTTTTTGCAGAAGTAGGATCGATGGGGACTTTTGGCATTTTGTTTTTAATGATGTATTGAACATCTCTGTTAATTTTCAGCTCTATGCAAATTATTCCGAACTTATGACATATTTTGTCTATTTTGACTGGGCTTTTTCGCGATTATATTATTAGTAAGATTATAACAACTTCTGGGGTATCCTGACATGTAATACGAAAATGTAATGTTAAGTGATGATTTCAATATTAAAAACAATAATATATTTATGTGTTTAAGTATAAAATTCTAGCGACCTGCCCTAGCTTCGCACGGGAGAAATACGGATGTATTATAAACCTTCCTCTTAAAGCGAACAGACAGACAGACCGCGACTTTGTTTTAAACTATGTAGTAATAAGAACAGAGAAATTACATGAATTATAGTAAAATCTTATTTGTTAATTTTAACTATACGTTATAATTTTACGTTAAAGGCACATGACTTACTTTCTTGTTTTTCATTAATATTTCCAAGATAATACTCGTAAAGGTATAAATCATTTGGATTAACTGTCTATTGTTAACGCTTTGACAAAGATTAACAATGTAAGTATAATTTTAATTGTTAATCTTTGTCGTAACAATGATATTTTTTTTTAATATACGCCATTAACATTACAATACAATAACTGTACCTATAACCTTATATTATATTTAATAAGATTTAAAAAATAATCCCCACCTCCTATTTCTTACTTACTTTAAATCTTATACCACATAATTTATTAAACACCCATAAAATACTATTACGAAATACCCAACTCAAAAAAAAATACAAAACAAAAAAGTTTATAAATAGATTTACTTCGAGGAACAAGTTAAACTGGTCAAAATCGCTGATTTAGAGATTCTGCTTACTTCGGCTGATATCGATAATATAAAACCTATAAAGCGATATCGGAACAAAACAAATGCCAGTCACTTATAAACAAGTCGAGCAGTCCTATCTCAAACCTTTATAGTGTCGTCCGTGTTGTCCAGTGCGAATAAAATATCGATATAAAAGGAATATTTACAATCGAGTACCGCATGCGAGTGGTCCGGCCGAGATAGCAATTAACAGCATTCATTCGACAATCGCACGCGGGCTAGTCCATCCAAACAAGTGTATGCAGTGAGAGTGATCAATATTATTTTAATAAGGAAAATAGGAATATGAAGGTGAGTGGACTGTAGAGCTTATTATTATTATGATAGTTTTAAAGTGATATTGTTATAACGCGATCGGGAAATTTTCTTTGTCTTAATTTCACGTGGAGGTATTTTGAATTGTCAAGTTTTCGTTTCGCGGTCTTACGTATTTTCATTAGCGGCTTCGGTATTATTGTTTAACGTCTCAAATAGATATTTAAATATAAGTAAAATAAATACGATCTGTATTTTATAACTGTAAACTTTATTATCGGCTTAGAGCGATTTGTGTGAAATTATATCGTAGTAATTTCGTCGCATAGTTTCTGTACTCGAGTAAATAACATTTATTGTAGGTAAATATCTTTATTATAATTAGATATAATGCAATAATAAGTAAATATAATTGAATATATTAGAACTTATTCTACCTACATTTAATTTAAATTAGAGATTGCAAATACATAATTAGAAAGAATGTCATGTATGCGACATATATGTTTAATCGATACTATAAGACGTAGAATATATGGGCCTTGGGCCAGGGAAATATATGGATATATATGGGAATATATGGGCCAGGGCTATACAACTAGTACAAACATTAAAAAAGTATTTAACAAACTATTTAAAGTAGGGTACCTGTCTCATAAACCTTTATCTGTCATGAACGTTAAAAACATATTTACATGTAGATAACCAGATATTTAAACAAAAAAAGTAATTAAATATTTTAAATGTTATGACGAACGCAATTATTAGATACATGTAAGAATCTCAAAGGCGATGCACTTGTTAAACTAAATATAAGTCGGTACTTGTAACAAAAATAACTTGCCCTGTGCGAACCAAACAATCGTGACTCGAAAGAAACATATAAAAGTATATGTTTATTTACGAAAATAATTAAATTCTGTATGAAGTAGGAAGGTCATTGACCTTTATCCGTCAACTGTCACTTGCTTTGTTTTTAACTTGAAATCACTGGAAATTATTCTGGCAATAACTTCTATACTCCATTTGTTTAGGTAATTAACTAAATGTAAACAATCTTGGTATGTCTTTTAAACAAAATGTGATCTTTAAAAATGTAAAATACGTTTTACAACTTGAAATACATTCAGATTTTCTAAAACTATAGTTAATTGATTTATAAGCAGTAATATCCTAATTAAAAACTATTTTTTTGGTTAAAAAGTAACGCCAAGATTGTTTACATTTAGTTAACTACCTAAACAAATGGAGTATAGGTCCATAAATACAAATATAAAAAAATATTTTTTTGTGTGGCTGATGCTCTTTAAACCTCTAACGTTATGATCATTTACTATAAGCATTGTCTTCTAATGATATTAGAAGCGATAACAATCTACACAGAGACTACTTTTTTGTACTTAACTTTGTTGCGCACGCATCTAGGTGAATAATGTGACGATATTGAGTACCTTTAAATCGTTCTTATTTACACCTGACTTCAAAAAGGAGAAGGTTCTCAATTCGTCGTCATCGTTTATGTTTTTTTTAATATACCTACATTGAATTGTAAAAACCCAAACTGATTTGAATAAACCAAAACGTTTGGTATAATATTTTAACAACATGAATGTGTAGTATTAATTACAACTTATCACTGAATTGGTGGTTTTATCGCACAACCCACATTTTAGTAATGTAGCATATGTTACTCCAAATCTGAATACTACATCGATACGCACTGACAATAGAAATTTTAAACAGACCTAGTATATTGGACTATTTTCAATTCGATAAAAGTGTTTTCTAAGTCATCATCATCATTCCCCTGCCCTTATCCCAATTATTATTTGGGGTCGGCGCAGCTTTTATTCTTCCACACGTTCCTATCTAACGTCATCTCGCAAGTGACATTCTTTGCAGCCATATCGTCTTTCACACAATTCATCCATTGTTTTTAAGTACGAAAAACTAAACAATGCAAAATCTGGGGATCTACCAAAGGACCGAAGGGTCTGCCCCTACCACTTGAAGTAATATTATTACAATTGTGGAAGTGTGACAGTGCATTACACGACGTATAATAGCATTAGTTTTAAACTCTTTTTCCCTTCCGACAGCTCCGTATAACAAACATTTATACAAATGAATAAAAATTGAGGTTATGTTTGTGATATTGAAATAACCATGTTATACTACATGCATATGAATAGAATACGGTACATACACCAAATTAATATTTTTTTATATTTTTTGTCTGTCAGTTCCCGCTAATCTCTGAATTGGCTGGACTGATATTAACGGGCCTTTTTTGGCAGGAGTAACTTAACTATTTTTTCTTTTAAAAAATCTTTTATTTCAGAATTCTCACTAAAAGTAACATTGTCAATAGCTGCCTCTTTGTTTTTGTAAGATCACATATCTTACAAAAATATTGTCACCTCTCTCTCTTATTGAATGAAACAATTAAAATAACATGATTGTCCAATCGTATATTGCACTTGTAGTCCAGTCATTTGGTAGAAAATAAGGGGGTTACCTGGAAAGTTTTCCGGGAGTTTTGAAAATTGGGTATTTTATAGATTTGGATATGCTCTTTTCGAATTTTAACTTTGCCACCTCGTACGACCGCCGCTCGCGCCGCCATTTTGAAAAAATGGCGCCCAAAAACGGTTTTTTGGGAATATCTCCTTTCTGAGGCATTTTACGAAAAAAATAATTTCTACAAAATTAAACTAGAAAAAATTTCCTACACTTTATGTCTTATTCATTTTTTCATAAAATCAATAGTTTTGGATGTACGAGCACCGCAAAGTATTACTTATTCATCTGCACCACCACGTGTTTTTTTGTATATTTTTCTAAATTGTTCCATTACTGCCGCCGGTTTTCAAGTGAATTGTCACAAATGAAACAATTTTCCGTATAAGAAGCCATAGATCTAAGAACATAATCAACATTGTACGTCAATAAACGTACATTGATGATTCAGTCTAAACTAAATATTTCTCTTAATATAGCTTTTACCAACAAATTTTTCGTTGAAGTTTCGTTCATAGCCGAGAGAAAGGGCCCGATTCAAAAGTGACATATTAACCTGACACCTACTTCTTAAAAAACGGCGGCAGTAATAGAACAGTTAAGAAAAATATACGAAACACTCGTAGTGGTGCAAATGAACAATACTTTGCGGCGCTCGTACGTCCAAAACTATTGATATTATGAAAAAGTGAATAGGACATAAAGTGTAGGAAATTTTTTCTAGTTTAATTTTGCAGAAATTATTTTTTTCGTAAAATGCCTCAGAAAGGAGGTATTTCCAAAAAACCGTTTTTGGGCGCCATTTTTTCAAAATGGCGGCGCGAGCGGCGGTCGTGCGAGGTGGCAAAGTTAAAATTCGAAAAGAGCATATCCAAATCTATAAAATACCCAATTTTCAAAACTCCCGGAAAACTTTCCAGGTAAAACTACCAAATGACTGGACTATTGCAGGGTTTTAATAATTCGCGTCGATAATTGAATTACCTATATTCACTTCAAATGCATTAGAATCTATAAACAGCTTATACTCTGACCCTAAACGCTGATAACTTGCATTGATAAACTGATAATTTTAACATTATGAAGTTGCTTCAATACAATTGGAAACTGGAATAAATTAATTAGAATGTTTGTAAGCTATCTCTTAAAAAGCAATTGTACTCAAACGATTGTTTACTAGTTGAAAAAGTTGAGAATTATTTTTTGGTTAAAACTGTAGCACGCTCATCTT
Organism: Chrysodeixis includens; assembly: GCA_941860345.1. Lineage (NCBI taxonomy): Eukaryota > Metazoa > Arthropoda > Insecta > Lepidoptera > Noctuidae > Chrysodeixis > Chrysodeixis includens. The sequence continues at coordinate 6,162,352 of OW796108.1, read as the reverse complement.
TAGAAACATCGGTGGAATATGAAAAAAAATCTTTCGGCATTTGATAACCGAACATACGATTAATATATTATAATAATGTAGGTATACTAAATTACATAATAACGGATAAAACACGACCTGTTTTATAATAATAACGTCAACAATTAAATAGTTTACATTTTCTTGTTATAGAATTATAAACTGTTTTATTTGCGAATGTTGTTTGTTTGTCCATCTTGTTTATAAGTTGTCTACTTCTCGGCTAATCTGTAATACATACTATCTACACTTATGAGGAGTATGATTATAACGGGTGATATATTTATCCGTTTATCTTGTTACCTACTATTTGTACAATACAGATTGAATAGAGATACTCGCTAGCATTTACGGACAAATTTGAAAAGGGTTGCCCTCCATGGTGTCTTCTACTTCTATTTTTTTATAAAGACAACCTTCTAAACATAAAATATATAATTGAGATTCTTGATAATCGTAAAACACGCAAAATTATAAGAAGAATCGTCCCAATTTACACTGTAAAATCTGATTCTATCCACACCAATATACACTACATGACTATCATTTGATGAAAAAAACGTTATTTATCAAACTTATATTGTTAAGATTTATGTGCAAATCTACCACAAAGGTACATACCTAGTTTTTTTTATTAAATTATAATTATAGTAAGCTATAGTAACCAAGCCACGCCGAGTTCAAAACCTGCACAAGAGGTGTTGTTTATTTGTGCTACATGGTTTCCAGTTAATATCATCAAGTACTACCTATCTGTCAAGTACTTCTTTTATTCAATGTATGTACGTGTGTATGCTCGAATCATTAAATCGTTAAGGTAGGAATTCGTTATAAATATATCATGTAAGTATAATACTAGTTTATATTTATAATTATTGCGTTTAGTATGCGACGACAAACGCTAGTTTATATAACGGAATATCGTTGTTTTTGTAAATAATGCAATTAGTTTTGAGAAAAAAAAATGGAAACCATTCATATTTAGTATCTACGTAATCTAAATTTAATATTTAGACATATATAATATTTAACATTAAATATGTCACATTTAATCGTACTAAATACGCTATAACCACAAGAAAAAATAAAGATTGAAAGTATAAATCGTAAAGATTGATTTACAATGGATAGGAAACCAATTTTAATGTTCCTCCCCAAAAATGCTTCACTTACGACACATAATTACTTTAAGATTTAAATCTATCCAAAGGTTGATAAAGTCCAATCCAAAATTAATATAGGTACAGTCAATGGGATTTTATCAATGGGATGTAGTCTCACCGCGGTTTCCGACTCTAGTTTAAAGGAAATAAACAACTGATAGTGGCGCATTAATGTGTAACTATCAGTCACATTCATAGAAATAGGCGAACTTAGTAGTAGAAGGAATTACACTACGATACTACACTATGACTCTACACACTGCGTACTTATTGTAAAGTATGAATTGCATTTTTCTATTTTTAAATGAATGGAATTTCTTGCCGGCTCTTCTAATAAGAATTACATTTTGAAACCGCGCAACTAGATTTAAAAACGTTTTGAAAGTACCTAAGAAAGCCTACTCGAAGTAATAACCTTTTGATTTTGATTTTCACTATGAAACTACACACTTTTCAAATAATGTGTCACTCCTAGAACACGTGTATCAAACACATGATTTTCCAAATATAGGACATTTGACAGCGAAACACAGACACTAATATTCTCACTAATACGCGGTTATTGTGATGTAAAGTGTCAATCAAAATCCTAGTTTCTGGAAGGCTGAACAATTGAATCTGCTGTCAAATTAGTTGATAGCGACTGTAATTGGTTGACCATAAAACTTACAACTAATCACAGATTTGACTGACGATTTAGTTTTTTTTTTTGTTGCTTAGCTTTTGAGAATCCAGGAGCAGCCTTATACTGTAACAGGTTAAGCGAGATTATTATTTTTTATATCCATGAATTTTCTGTAAACACATTGTTTACGAAAGTTGTGAGAGACAAGGGTAAAAAAAAAACAAAACGGTTTGACTTTAGTGATGTCACGCTTATGGTCGATTGGTCAGCAGTCATATTATATCGACTGATAGAAAGTGAGCACACTTCCTTTTTCTGTATGATAACGTGTTATCTCTATGTAATTATAGACGTCAGTCAGTACCGACCGCAGCGTACATACATACGTAGGGTATTACAATAACTAGAACATGGGGTTCAAATTACTTGTGTGGTACGATCATTGATTGTAATTTGATTTTGTTGCTAACGTGATTTGTATATTGTGTCGTGTCACGCACCTCTTGGTATGAATGTTGATGGATGGAGGACCAAAAACGGACACAACAATCAAAAAGTCGCGCCGTGCGCGCCTTGGGGATCGAACTCGACACCTTTGACGTGACAGTCTTATGGGTTTACTACTAGGCTATTTCAACTGCATTACAGTATTTCCTAAGTTATAGAATCCTTCTAATACGAGGAAAGTTTGTAAGTAAATATGGATGGATGGAAGTTTGTTACTCTTTCACGCCCTAACGGCTGGATCGATCTTGATAAAATTTAAAGTCAGTCCTTTACCTACTGGCTGAGTTAAAGGATGGTAATGTTTAGCTGTAATCGACATTCGCGCGGACGAAATCGCAGTTATAAAACCATTTTATACGATTGACTGTAAGTGCTAAAGTACTTGAAATCATGAAGTAGCAAATTAGTAACCATCAGTTGCGTTACCCTTCTTGAAAATTATGATATGATTTACAATTTTCTCATCGAAATTATTTTCTTAGAAGAAGATACTAGAAGTCATTACTGTTAGCTGTTTATTTCACTATTCAAGTGTAAGACATAATAACACTTGAAATATTATCTACAAGTCTATTGTCTAGACTTATAGGTTTTAAGTTACGACGACAAAATTTTATTTATTTTTCTTCTTTAGTTACATCAATTAAATTGAAATGAGGTAAGATCTTGATTATTAATCCAAGGGATAATTGAATACATTTAGGTATATAATAAAATATTAATTTCCTATTATTAGTAGATCTAGGTAGTTGTAACTGGGTAGATATTAGTATTATTTAAATCCATCTGTATATACTATAGATATTAGCGTAACGTAAAAACTAGGTATGTGGTTCATAAATACATTTGATTTAAAATCATTACTTGTGGGAGAAAGGTAAAATAAATGCATTATTTTAATCGTTTTTTACTTCCTACAGGAAAAAAATTAAACACTGTATTTTCCCTTCTTTATCAAGAGGACACGAAATTATCAAACCATCGTCCTGCCTTACGTATAGAAATTCCATAGCAACGCCAGAACACTTAAACAAAACATTAAAAGTGTTTAAAAAGGTTCAGACATTTTAAAAAACAGCTTTTGACTTCTCATAATCATCATTCCCCTGCCCTTATCCCAATTATTATTTGGGGTCGGCGCAGCATGTCTTCTTCTTCCAAACGTTCCTATCCGACGTCATCTCGCAAGTCACACACTTTGCAGCCATATCATCTTTCACACAATCCATCCATCGTTTCTTTGGTCGTCCTCTTCCTTCATCCACATTAATGTCCAGCACCTTCCTTACCACGTGATCCTCCTTCCTCCGTATGACAATTCTAACTTTTGATTTCTGTGTTTAATAATATAAAGCTTTCCTCAAGAGAGCAATACCTAGTCAGTTTAAAAAAAAAATGGTTGGTTGGTTGGTTCTCCCATACAAAAAAATCAACTTTCTTTATTGAATATTGACCGTTTCTCAACCCTAGTAACTAATTTTCATTAAAATACGGCCGGTGTGTGTTTTAAACGCGATATTTAAAATATAATATCGTTGTGAACATCGAGGCGTCTGTTTTCCACATTGATAACATGTGACCTCATGTCGCGTTAATTAGCCTTTCATGTGTCTATAATTCGCTAATTATCTTCAATTTTATTTCAAAATGAGAGCACATTTTGACTTTTAAAATACTAATAAAAGCAACATATGATGTTAATTGTAACTAATAGATTATTATTAAATTATTTAAGTAATTAACAGCCAATAGGTTTTCAAGTTGGCCTTTTAAGACAACTTCGAAACGTAACGTATAAAATATAATTCATTCGGTAAGGAACTCCACAAGTTACTCTTTTAAAAACAGATTGTTGAGGGTTCATTTTACATAGTACGTAATCTACTAAATTTCCTTACCCAAATTATGAAATTCATTAAAAAAATATTTGTGATATTAGCTCATAACGAAACTGCAA